>JAUPTC010000374.1:0-53000 GCA_030762895.1 Sophora flavescens
AATAAAAATCAAACAAAAAGAAAAGGGTCCAGAAAAATTAATTCAAAATTTGAATTGAGATTCGAAAAGGCACAGTCCCCGGCAACAGCGCCAAAAACTTGATGTGCGCTGCAGATGCACGCGCGTTGCGATTCCGGCAAGTGTACCGGATTGCCGTCAAGTAATAAAAGATATCGAACCCACAGAGACTGTGTTCCCGAATCGCAATTAATTTCGAATCGATTAGATCTGGACTTTTAGAGTGTTTTGAAAAAGGTTTGAATTGAGAGATAAACAAACAGAATTAATTAAATCAGAAAACAAATGTTTTTGGGGTTTTTATCTAAACGGATTCCTAGGGATTTGGGTTACCTTTGAGGCTGTTTATGTTGCTAATCTGATTTACCTTTGTTGATTACCGAAATTGCCTTGAAGGCGAGTTTATCCTCTGATAGCTTAAGCTCCCTCTCGGGTTACAAAAGCCGTGCCCAATTGACCCGACCCCTACTCTCGTGGTAGTCGATCCTAGATTAGACCCTTTGCGTTCCGTGACAACTCGTTGCTCCTCGAGGGACGGCTTCTAACTCTCGTGATTTCAGTCCCAAGTCTGACTTCTATAGGTCCGACACCCAAGTTCACCGCTAGGTTCCTCCTTGGAATGTCTCAGTTATGCAAATAACCTAAGTTCACCGCTAGGTTCCTCCTTGGATCATTCACATCTCACAAACCAGTGGCTACCGGGCTTTACGAGTGAAATACCCTAGAAATCCTAAGTTCACCGCTAGGTTCCTCCTTAGAACGTCTACGTCACGCAAATAAACGGTTGCCGAAATTTATGAGTGATTAACACACTAGAAATCAGATCTAAAACAATAACGAAATCAACAACGATTTTACATCAAATCAATGTCATTTACAAACCTCGGGCAGAGCCCTAGTCCCTAGAAACTAACTACTACTCCAGTCTTGCCATGGAGATGACAAGCTGGGTTGACAACATAGTGAAAATCATAAAAGAGAAGAGAGGAGAAGAGAAGAGATCTATAATCTATGCCTAGAGTAGTAGCCCCAAAGGTCTGATGTTTTCTGCCTCTGCCTGGTCCATATTTATAGAAATGGGGAAGTTAGAGTCCCAAACCAACTCAAAATCTGATCTATTTCGGTTTCTTAAGGTCCAAGTAATGCGCGTCACGGCCGTGATGGCCATCACGGGCTGGCCGTGACGGTCTCTGCTTCTGGCAGTTCTGCATGATCCATTAGTTCGCGACGCGAACATAGTTCTCGCGACGCGAGTGCTCCTTTTGTGGCCGTGTTCTGAATCACGGCCGGGCCGTGATGTGTGCTCGACTTGTGGTGGGTTTGGGTCACGGCTGTGATGGCTATCACGGCCAGGCCGTGACAGACTCTGACTTCAGCCTTTCTTCTTTTTCAGTTTTGCTCGATCATGGCCGTGATGGGCATCACGGCTAGGCCGTGATGGGCTCTGTTTGGCTCATTTTCTTCAGTTTTAAAGCTCCATCTTCATCCAAACTTCATCATGGTTGATCTTGAGCAATTTACCCTTGATATCTGTAAAACAACACACGAAAACCGCCTTACCTGTTCCAAAGGAAAATTAATCTAAAATCTAATAAAAATATGCCTAAACTACATGAAAATGCATGCAAAATGATAGACAAAGATGATGTGGAATCACACTCATCAGGTATGAATCCATGTTTGAATATTTGTGATATTATGACTATGAGTTATATTATGCCTATAAGTTATTGTTGTCATATGTTATTGTCTGTGAGTCGTGTTTTTGGCTACTTCGATGAACTCATATGTCGGTATCTCACCTTTGCATTATTTCTATTTTGTTTCTATTTGTGGTATACTGTTTTGCGTGTACTGGTGGATCCCCCTGAATCACCTGATATCCTCAGGGTTTCTGCGTCTGGCCTTTGAGCATGTTGATGATGGGAGCGCTTGGGTAATCAACCCAGGAACCCAAAGCGTTACCTACTCCGGGCCAGTGCTCACTACAAAGGGTACTGAAGCAGGACTTACATCATGTTCACATAGTGTGAAGACCATAGAAGTTCCGTTACCGCCTATTTGGCTTTTGCTGAGGACCTTGATGGAGCAAGGAAACACTTATCACCAGCCTCCACTTTTACAATCAGCACCTGGAGCAGCACCCTCGTCCCCCTTGCCGAAGTTACCAGCTCCTCTGATCCTTGTCGCATGGGAGGATGACAAGATTGAGGAGGACCCTCAAGAGCATGATATGATTGAGGAGGATCCTCAAGAGGACGAGAAGGTTACTGTGTATGACCCACTTGATGAGGACATTAACCCCGCGGTTGAGGCGGGAGTAGGAGTAGTTTCACCTTATCATTCTCCTGATAGGGATGACCATGGCAGTCTCCCTAATGGTTTTCACTAGTTGACCAGCTTAGGACTGTTTAGTTCTTCTTTTTGTGGTAGTGGTAGCTTATGATGGTTTGTATATCAGGCTGATGAGAGCCATTCTTTTTGTAGTAGTGGTTCTTTACTTAGTTTTTGAGTTTTCTGGTGTTGAATAATGATGTCTTTATTTTCTTTAATTATGTTTTACTCTGACGAATGACCTATACTGATAAAGGTCTTGATGTAGAAAACGAGGATGATGTTTATATATATATATATATGTGTGTGTGTGTGTGTGTGTGTGTGTGTGTGTGTGTGTGTGATGTGTTTTACTTATGTCAAGAAAAAAAATTACACCATTTTCGCACATGAATAATTCGTAAATTATTTTTCCGAAAGTAACCAGCAATTGTTTCTGTTTTATAAGTTCTGCAGAGAGTCTGAAATGTAGCACCGATGGGGCGTTACACTCTTTAACTCTGTTTTCTGCTTTCGTGTTTAATTATTAATTGTTACTTTCATAATCCAATATTTCTCATTTCGTTTGTTCAAATAGTATTCATTTTTGGTAAATGCTGATATTTGATAACACATCTCGTTGGGAGCGACATCCTTCCTACCTTTATTAATTGTTGTGATTTGGTATACTTACTTTCATTATTTAGCTTATCTGCTATCAGTTAGCTTATTCGCTACCAGCTATCAGCCAAACTATCTACTATCACGCTATAAGTTCATTTGTTATCAGATAACTTATCTGCTATCAGCATTTATTATTTTTTACCAAACAAAGTCTTAATATATAGATGTGGATATTTTATTTTTAAAAATATTTTTCCTAAGAATGAACGAAAATAAACTAAGATGATGTTCAATTGATTTAATAACAATGACTATTAATTTATAGATTTGAAAGCATGTCTTTAAAAAGAAAAAATTAAATTGAAATAAGTAAATTATATGCAAATTTGTTACTAATAACCCTAATTAGTATATACGAAAATACATTAAAAATTAAAAATGAAAAAAAAATCGATGTAGATGATGTCTGTCGCTCACTAAAAAAAGAGAGAAAAAAAAGGTTCTGAAGAATGAAACTCATTTAAAAGTGATTACTCTATTGCCGATGACTGATGCAGCAATTTTAAAATAAAGGATCTTAAACTTTTTTTCTTATCAAAATAATTTTAGGTGCGCTTTAACAAATTTAAGAATGATTCTAAATTCTCCTACAATATCCTTTGCTTTTTAATATTTTAAAGACATTGGGTATGTTTAACTTTTTATTTAATAATTTATTTAGTTATTTTGAGAAAGACATGAGGATATAACAAAACTCCTAATTAAATTATTGCAATGTTGTAAGACATGAGAAAGACAATTTTGTAAGCTTGGACGTGACATTACAATGTATAAAATAAAATTAATTACTCAAATAGTTGTCTTACCAACTATGCAGGTTAATTTAGTCAACTAAAAACCATAATTAAACAAGTGAAAACTTTAAAGACCCATTTGGTGGTCAGGATAAGAGAGACATGATAGGATAAGCTATCGCATTTTGTCCGAAATCATTTGTTTGGCGAGCTAGGATGATAGGATAAGTCAATCCTGTCACTTATCCTATCCTGTCAATCTAGTTAAAATTCTATCCTGAGGGGAGGGCTGGGTTAGAACTCAATAGGATAGGATAAGGTGATTTTTTTTCCGGTAACAAGTAGGATATGGTGATTTAAAGTATAATAAAAGAATATCAATGAACCCGATTATTGAAATTGCTCAGGATACCCATTTTTAGCTTCTAGTTTAGCTTAATATAAAAATATATAAAATAATTAAAGTATAATAAAATAATAGTTTAAAGTATAATAAAATTTAAAATGATTACAAAAAAAAAGTATAATAAAATATAAATATTTAAAATAATAAAATATTAATAATCAATTTTAAAATTTATTTTTATTTTATCACAATGCTAAGTTTGTTATTTTATATTATTTTTAAAAACTGTAAAATATAAAAAATTATTCTAATAATTTAACTATATGTAAAGTAAAAACAAAAAATAAATATTTAAAATATAAAAAATAATTTTAATTAGGCAATATTTAAAAAATTTAAAACATTATATGTAATTTTATCACAAGGATAATTTTGTTTTTTTATACAAATTTAAATAATGAAAATTATAAAAAAAGGTAAATCTAATAAAAGATGAAACCATTTAGAATAACAACGAAAAATTTTAAAATTCATACTTAAATTATAATGATGTCCAGTTGGTTATCTGGTGGACACCAAACGTCGGGTAGGATACCAGCTTATCCTGCTCATATCCTATCCTACTCATATCATGTTCTCTTATCCTATCCGCCCTTATCCTATCATGACCACCAAACAAGCCCTAATGTGTTATCCAATAGTACAACATAAGGGAGTGATTGCAAACCACAAATCCAAACAAGAGGCTAAACACAATAGATAAAATCGAACTAACCCAACAACACGAACTTTATGCTTATTATTTTCAAGGATGCTTATAGAAATATAATGCAACCTTTTCCTACAAATTAAAAAGTTAACAAATCATAAATCAATCAAAATCAAACTGCTAAATGATTAAAACAAAAATAACCTGTACAGTAATTTTTTCCTCATCGTAAAGTGACTTCACCAGGAACTAGATTCTTGGTAACAAGGGCATCTACTTTACCCTTAGCAATGAAAACGCCTTCATGTCTGTGAGGCTCAACCACAATCTTGTTCCCTCTCATCATTCCACAACCAATCACCTCTCTCGACAAAGATGCTGCTATGTCACCACAATCTTCTGCCAATAAAAAGTAAAATCTTCGAAAACTACAATATTTATAAAATAAGTAGAAGACATTCCTTTAATCATCTTACTTTTTTTTTATGAACAACGGGGCCTAAGCCCATAATCATCTTACCTCCGGACTTAATTATAAGTAAAAAAAACCTAACTTCACACTTATTAAGGAAATTAGTTAATTTAGTTTAATTATATTGATTTATGTAAAAAAATAGCTACAATTACTAAACTAGCCTTTAATTGTCTCAGGAGTGTGTAATGATCTTAGAAAAGTAAAATTAAGAGGAATTGGTTGGATTGGTTGATTGTCTTGACTTTTGGAATATTGACATTAATTAAAGTAGAATGGGTTGTCTTTTGCTTATATTTGAGTCCACAAAATATAACTATTTTTTTGCTTATATTTGAGTCCGGAGGGAGTATTTACAACTTTAAAGATGTCCAAACCAATTTTCATTATGCCCCATAAGATAACCTAAAATCGTTCTCAATGAATCCAAAACAATTTTTTATTAGATTAGCTAATACGTAATTTAGAAACCCTTTCGATAAAAAGAGAGGAAAAATCGAAGAAAAGTTGAAAACTTCCGGCTACTCTCAGTCAAAATCAAGTAGTGGGCATCATAGTTTCAAGTAGAGAATGAAAATTTATTTAGTTGCCTCGAGAAGGATTCCACCTTCGAAAGAGGAAGATTTGAACACGAAAGAGGATTGCTAGCTAGGTTATGGAATATGTGGATAGATTAAATGAGGTATTTGTAGGTTAAAGCTAGTGTGTGTTTGGATGAGATATTTCAAAATTTCAAGGAATTTGAAATACAAGGTAATTGAATTGCTTCATTTGAATTCCTTTCATTTTGAAAATACTTTGTTTGGATAGAGTAATTCAAATACCTTGTATTTCAAATTCTTTGTTTGGATAAAGCAATTTAATTACCTTCAATTATAAACTTTCATTTTTGAATATTTATTTAAAAAATTGGAATTTCAATATAAAATATGACAAATAATTAAACATTAGTCAATTTTTAAATAAAATTTTTTAAAAAAAATCTAAAAATAATTAAAAATGATCTAAAAAATTAAAAATTAGACAATTTGTAAAAAATGATTAATTACATCATTTTCACTGAATTCTTTATATGGAACATAATTTGGACCAAAAAGCAGATGAAAAATGGTAGAAGATATGTAAAGAACAATACTTGTTATCCTTCCCTAGAAGCTACAAATACTCAACCAACGGGTTTTGTTGTTAATATTTTTGTGCTGCAACATGATAATGATACAATACGAGTAGAGTTCAGATTTGAGCTCAAAAAACACACTTGAGTTGAGATTATATATGAACTACAAATACAATGAGTCGTTTCTTCTTTGTTCAATACTTTCCAGGCCACTACTCTTTTATAGGAGACTGGCCTCCCCATGCTGGAAAAGCAAATACTTCATTGGATATAAATAAAACCGTGCACCAAAATAACAACATCTTTAGAAAGTGAAGGCCAACTGCTTGGAGTAATGAAAAATGAACATATTTGAGATAGCCAACACTTATAACTCCGGAAAAATGGAGATCTTGCAGAGCTTTGCTTGTTTTTGAGTAAAAATGAACTAATATTCGATAATGCAATTGAGTGAGCTAGCTTTATATTGATAAAAATCGACTAATAATATCAATTTATAATTCTTTTATTGATATTCTATTCGGGAGAAATACTAAAATAGAAAAATACATTGATAAATATATTGCTACACAATGTGTTCTAAACAGCACAAAGAACATATCAATGTACGATAATGAAATTCCAGCTATGTTATTCATCTTCTATGTGAAGTATGTCAAGCATGGAAAATAGGTTACATCTATGATAGCAAACATAGCAAATAAAAATAAGAACCGATCAATATAAATCCTTCAAAGTAAATGGCATGTGAACACTAAGCTCTAGAAATGAAACCTCTTTGGTAATAAACATATAAGAATACAGATAAAGAAGAGTGCATTCACAATAACAATAAACAAAAGGTAGAAGATGTATCATTTCTTCCACACACAAACAAAAAGAAAACCTGCATACAATAAGAAAACAAACTTCAGTACTATACTACTAGTAACCGGACACATTAAGCAGAACCACCAAAATCATATAAATACCTATATACAAGCAAAACTGACTTTTTTGTTTGTTTACAATACTACAACTTTTGCATTTTGTATTCAAGTCCCTTATTCAAGACAGAACAGACAGCTCAAGGTAAACACTAAACAGTGTCTAAATTCTGTCTTATATGAGTCAAGGTTCTAAATTGCAGACCGCATCACTTGATCTGTCCTACCCACATAACTTCAGTAATGATAATTTCAATCTATCCTTCCTAATTTAACTTGTCTCTTCCAAGTTCATACATCTAAAGAGTAAGCAATAATACACGGCGATCTGGTATAAGATCTGGTGAGTTAGCAGCACCAAGCTTGCTAGTCAACTTGTCTTCAAGCCCTCAATTTCTGCGCACAATGTTAAAACAAACCATGTGAATAAAACTGGTGTAGCACCACATAAGCAAGAACAAAGATATCTTTTGAGCAAGCCATTAGTAATGAATCTCAAATAATGAAGGCTAATCCACACTATAAATGCACAATATGCAAGATTTATACCTCTAACTAGCACCAAACCACCAACTCTTCAATTATATATTATCTCTCTCTCTAATATGCATTTCAACAAACACGTGGTTCTTGTTCTTGAGCTTTAACTCAAACCCATCAAAAGGTGAAAACATACCCCCAATAACCTAATATGAGATTATCACCCACATATACAAAACAACGAAACAAAATATTGAAGATATTATAATTTTTATCTATATCAAACTTTGTAGTTCTCATCACTCTGTACTGCTTCATAAACAAACTGAATATTGATTGGTGTGAATTAATCCCATGAATTAGAGAAAAAGCAGGAAGTTATTGGAAAGAGAATTGAAGAATCGGTTGTGTATAGAGAGAGAACAGAAGGAAGAGAAGGAAGATCAATGCTGACCTTTTGAGGATCGAAATGGAGAAGGGAGAAGAGATTTGATCTTAGGATCCGAAATGGAGAAGTCATGAACCGTCATGAACGAAAGATTGAGAGAGAGAGGCTTCGAATCTAGAACAGAGAAGAAGAGATTTGATGTAGAAGCCACGAGCAGGGTTTGATGTGGTTGCTCAAATTTGGAACGATGGAGCTCGAAGTTTCCGCCATGAACAGTCTCGGAGTTCATTCTCGGGAGCGAGGACCAGGGTTGGAGAAAAGGAAAGGAATTTCAGAATTCCACCTATTTTGGTGGGATTTCAAATACTACGATTTACATGAGATAAAATACCTGATAAAATTACCTAGAATTTGTAAAATACCTTGGGTTGTTATCCAAATGATATATTTTAGGATTAGGAATTTTAATTACCCTCCTAAAATACTTCACCCTCTAAAAATACTCCATCCAAACATACCCTTAGGGTATACGGTTTTTATTATTGAAGTCTCGACGATCGGATGAGATATTTTGGATTTAGGAAAAGAATCTTGCTAATTTTTTTTATTGGTAAGTAACAATCTTGCTAATTTAAGGAATACAAAACAAACATTTTTTTATTGAAAATCTAAGTTTCTCGCTCTTTTAAAATATCGAATATATCAATTCCTAATAAATTTTTTCTCTTTTTTATTTTTTTTACTAACTATTTTTTATTCTTTGGACACTGATTAAGATTTTCCTAGAAAAAATATAAATTAAAAATAAAAAATATTTAAAATTATAAATAATCTATATAATTTTATAACTAATTCAAGTAGAGTTTCTTTTTTTTTTTTTGAAGCAAAAAAAAAATAGTCTAAGGTGATAGATTAAATATACTAATTGCAGTAATTATATATAATTGTGATAGATTAAATATAATCTTTAAGGTGATTGTTTCTCCACAATCTCTCTTTACCTACATGGCATTATCTGCGATTCTCAACATATTTTAAATTTATATTTTGATTTTTTTAAAAGCTAATAATTATTAGTTTTTTTTTACAAAAATTATTATTAGTTATTATTACTATATATATATGCATACCATTTTTTGTAATGTTTTTTTTATGAACCTATTTTTTTTTATGAACATTATTTATAGATTTTAAATTTAATAATGAAATATATTAGTTACTTAATTTCCTTTAATTATTTTCTTTTTAGGAAAAACCCTTATTAATGACAAAATTAAACAAAACGTTGATATTGATATTAATGGACATTTTTTTTTGTGAATATTAATGGGCGATTGAGTATGGGTAAATTGTGTATTAAATTTAAATTCTATTAATTATTAGTTATAATTGTCAAATCTATATCAATTATTTATTTTAATTTAATTCTTTTTTAGGACAAAAAATTAGTGTATCAAAATAAAAATGGATATTTAGTCAACAAAATAAAAAAGGATATATATATATATATATATATTTCTCTAAAACATCTTTTGCTGCCTTACAATCAATTCTAAGTAAAAACCTTTTATTGATTAAATCATCTTGGAATTTTGAAATACATAGTACTATAGATAGAATTTCATTTTTAATAGTACTACATTTTTCTTGAGACTGAATCCAAATGCCTGAATGATATTGGACAACCTGTTCAACTTTTGATCCTGGAAGGATTTGTAGTAGGATACCACCATATCCTTTATCTGATGCATCAGTTTGAGCAATGAGACTGGCATCGGGATGCGGAATTCCTAAGCAAGGGAGTGACTTGACATCCTTTTTTATATCTAAAATTAATTTGGATTACTCAGTTGACCAAGGTTTAGGATTTGAGGTTTTCCTAACCTAAAATAAAGATGCTTACACTTTATCCTAATGTTGGGAATAAATTCAGAGACATAATTCATACATCCTAAAAACCTTTGTAATTGTTTTTTATCAGTTAACTCATTTGGGAATTTATCAGCAAAAGCTATACTCCTGCTTATTGGGGTTATTGTTCCTTGATAAATTTCATGACCCAAAAATCTTATTTTCGTTTGAAATAATATTATCTTTTTAGCGGATATCACCATTTCGTTTCTTTTAATTGTTTCTTTAAAAATGTTAAGATGCTTAAAATGTTGTTCTAGTGATTGAGAAAATATTAGAACATCATCAATATAAACAATAGTGAATTCTGAATAAGGATTTAATATGTCATTCATTATATGCTGGAACTCGGAAGGAACATTTTTTAATCTCATTGGCATAACATTCCATTCGAAATGACCAAAAGGAACTGTGAATGTTGTTTTATATTTATCTTTTTCTTCTAACTTTATTTGATAGAATCCAGATTTCATGTCAAATTTTGAGAAATTATAACATCATGTACTCTTTTTAACAAATCTCTTTTATTCGGGATTGGATATCGTATCCATTTTAGAACTTTGTTTAGTGGTTTATAATTTATTACCATATGAGGTTCTCCTCTTTCTATCTCTGACTGATGATTAACATAAAAGGCAGTACAACTCCAAGGGGACTTGCTTGGCCTAATTAATTTTTTATCTAAAAATACTTTTATTTCTTTTTTACAAAACTCTAAGGTCTCGCTGTTCATTTGAATAGGTCGAGCCTTAGTAGGTATTTTACTTTCACGAAAATCATCTTCATATGGTAGGGATACCATATGAGTTTTTCTTTCCCAAAAAGCATTCAGAACATCTGAACAAACTTTGTTTTCAAATTCTTTTTGTATATTGATTATTTTTTCTTTTGTTAAGGGGTCCTGTATCTGTTTTACTATTTTAGCATATAGAATTTCTTTTTGAAGAAATCCTATTTGATTTTCTTTTCTTTGAATAACAGCTATAAAATTCTTTTCTTCTATGTTATCATTCAAATTGTTCAGTTCTTTAGTTTTTATTGGGTTTATGAATTCAAATAATATTTCTTGATTATCTTTAACTGTTTTTATTCCTTCTTCTGTTATTTGAATTGGATAAAGTTGAGTTAAGAAGGGGGTTCCTAGGATTATTTGTTTTGAGGTATCTTTTACTAAGAGAAATGAGCTTTTAAAGCAGATTCCATTATTACAGATAATGGCGTTTTCTAACTTGTAATTTACCTGTAGTTTTTGGTTATTAGCTGTATACAATTTTTGAAGTGTTTTCTAATAATATTGAGTAGGGATAAGACCTTCTTGAATGCAATTTAGGTTAGCCCCTGAATTTATCAGAGCAATGAGTGGTTCATGGAAAGATTTTTTGATTTTCAAATTTATTTTTACATGTCATTTTTGCTGCATGGTCTTTATTCTTAAAAAGAAATTGGCTTCTTTATTGTAAAGAGCTTCAAAATCTTTTTCTAAATTACCTTCATCAGAATGAGTAGAGGATGAGTTTGAAATGGTGGCTTAGCCTTACCCTTCCCCAATGATTTTTCAAAATTTTGTTGCAAAATTTTGTATTTTTCTTTTAACTCGGTAACTTCGGTTTTTAAATTTTTAACTTCTTTATATAAAAGGGGAGAGTTATTGGTTCATGTATAAAGGATGACTCGGGATTTAGTATATCTTTTAAATTATATCCTGTAAATTCTTTTGTTGCTATCTCTTGACTTTCCAATTCTTTGTATTTTTCTAACATTGCGAGTTTAATTTGTGGATCATCAATTTGACCAACTAGGTCTAATAAGACCCTAGCTTCCTTAGAAATAACGTTAATTGTAAATTATTTCTTGATCTTCATCGGAGGGACGAGTTTTTCAAGTTTCTACATTTCATATAATAAATTTTTGCTATTTGTTCTTTTACTTCGTCATCCATCTTTAGTTCTTTGATTTTTTTAACTCTACATTTTCTTGCTATATGACCAGCTCGTCCACATTTATAGCAAATAATACTTTTATCAAAGCTTTTATTATAGGGTTTGTTATATGATTTGCTTTGGGGTTTTTCTGTAAGGTTTAATTGGTTTTTCAGTTTGTGGTCTTTTATTGAATTTCTTATAACTTCTAATTTTTTGTGGTTTGATCCTTCTTTGTTTAGAAGGAGGGGTTATTTTTTCATAACCAAATTGTTCACAAAAGTTTCCTAATTCTTTATTATTGGTTTTACTTTCGAAATTAGCTTGTCTACGCATTTTTATATATGTACAGAATTGTAAACCTGTTTTGTTTGTTATTGAGAATATTCTTCCATAAGTTAGATCTTTCAAGGGAGTACCTGGGTACTCATTTTTTATTTGAGTTCTTACTTTTTGAGCAGAATTCTTGGGAAGTTCAGAGATAAATCTGTCTTTCCAATAGGACTGTCTACAGTCCGTCCTAGTGTAAATTTTTTCTAAAAAGTTATCTTTATACCATCTAAATTCCCCTAAGGTTGGGCAGTAAAGGTTATTCAGGATTTCAAGGGACCTATCTGCAAACACGTTTGCATCCCGTATGAATGCTTGAGATATTGCAAAAATTAATGCTTCTACTTGTTGTTCTATTTGAATAGTTTCAGGTTCACCTTGTTCGTTATTTCTTATTTCTTGTTTTACAAAAGTAGGAATTGTTTGCTTATCAACTTCTCTTAAATTGCTATCCCACAATCCTTTTAGGCTCCCGTGAAGCCTTGAATTAATTACTTAACTGTACTTAATGCACTATTTCTTTTTGCCCTGAAGGCAGTTGCTGCCATGGACATTTCTTCTAATTTTCTCATTATCCGATGTTCTGAAAACCCATATATATTTCACTCTACAATGCCTTCTCCATTATATTGAGATGCTAGGTCGAGCATAGCATCCTCAAATTGTATATCTGCCAGGGTAGGCCTGTAATAATAATTTCTTGAAGTGGGGTAGGTTTTCGAAGTATTTTTTATTTTGTTGATTGTATCTATTTCTGTATCATCAAATTGTTTTTCGAGTTTTATTATATCTTCGTTTTTTATCATGTTTACTTTATATGAGGATATTTTTAATGAAGACAACCTTTTATTAATCTCTTCTAAAAGCTCACTTGTGTGTTCTTTTCCTATTTTATATTTTTTATTTCAGAATCTGATAACTTATATGGAGTTATTAACGATTTTTCTAATTTTCTAGAAGTTCCTTCCTCTTGAGGTTTTTCATTTTCTTTCGAAGTGTTAGCAACTTGGTACAAAAGTTGATTTATAAAATTTATTTCTTTGTTGAATGTTTTTAATATCATTTCTCGTGGGATTTTGAATAGTCAAAGTTTTAGTATATTCTTTCATGGTTTTGAAAGGAGATGCAGTTATTTCGATATTATCAATATTTGGGAAAGTTATTTCTTCCAAAAGAGGGATTATAGAAATAACTTCTTTACCTTTGGTTGTTTTCCAAATTTTCTTGCAGAATTTAAAGTTTTTATTTCTAAATTTTTAAAACAGTGATCTTTAAACCAATCGAAGTAGGGAACATTATCATCCTCTACCTCCTCGAGATAAGCATAATAGGTTTCCCTATAATGCTTTATCTCTGATTGGGAGAAAGTGGAGAAGAACCACCTTCTTTTATTATCGTTTTTCTGTCTTCATAAATTCTTCTTGTAATTTTTGTTTATCAATATAAAATTTTGTAATGACAAAACATTGATTTACTTCAGATTGAGTCGGAGACTCTTTGTATTTCTGGTTGAACAGTTTGAGGTGTTTCAACCCTATATTCCGGTTGAGGAATAACAGGATGATTCCTTACACCTGCTAATCTTAATAAATGAAATGAATCTACCGATTTTCTTGAATTAATGGTTTGTTTAGATCCCTCTGGAGTTCTAAACGATCTAGTAGAATTACATCTACTAAACGGAGTAAAACTTATTGAAACATTTCTAGATGCATATTCAACTGGAATTGTCATATTAGAGGGTTCTGGCTCTTTAGGAGGCAGAATCTCTTGTAAATTCCATTCAAGGTTCCTAGAGACTTCGCTATGATTGAGTCTCTTAGGAGTGACTGCATTTGACTTTTCAAGGTTAACTTGAAGAAGCAAAGTATCTTCTTTTGAGGAAATATTTAATGCTTTAGGTGAAATATTTGTTTTAATAGCTTTGTAATATATTTTATATATTATATGCCATTGGATAAGAATTTGGGTTCCAAATTCCTTCTTTTATTTTAATATCTAATTAAATATTATGTTTATTCTTTCCTAAACTTTCTAAGGACATAGTATAATTTGGAAAGTTATTGAAAAAAGTGGGACCATCATGAAGATTGGTCTCGATTATTGAAAGCACTTGATCCTCGAACCTAGCAGGTCGAGTATCTCTCGAGCATACACACACGGTGTATCTATGCCTAATATGTGCAGAGGTTTTATTGCAACTTGAATTAAACCAATATGCAAAAATCTGTATTTTTGCTTATGTTCTTTAACATAGATAAATTCAAGAGGTTTAGGCTTTCCCGAGTTTTATCAACTTTAATAGTATATTCAGCAGTTTTGATTATAAAATCATATTTAAATTTGTCCATTAACTTAGTTTTGTAAATTTCTGAAACATTTATTGAAGGAATACTCCAATTATTTAACTTTTGTACTATATCAGGTAAAATAATATGTTGTTCATTAATTAATGATGAATTAAGACTTTCACTTGTACTGGGTTTATCTATCTCATCTATTTTCTCCTTACCTTTTCTTGAAACCATCTTTAATAAGTTAGACATGGTTACCGAACCTAAATGATCTAGTACCTATATTAGAAACAGAGATTTCTCACCAAACACCGGGACCACCTTGGTTTACCAACGGATTTACTACCCTGACCTTCGGGCTTTACGATCGGGAACACCCTAACGGCTGACCAACGCATATATATATATATATATATATATATATATATATATATATATATATATATATATATATATATATATATATATATATATATATATATATATATATATATATATATATATATATATATATAGGGGATAGCTCAAGTGAGAACACTGTCTTATTGTGAGAGATGAGAGGATTAAATACTATCCATTAGATTAAATAAAATGCTGAGATTGTAACTTTGAAATTAAAAACCTCACGTGAATGTGTGTTTGGATGAACATTTGACAAACGTAATTTTGGATGGAATTGATTTTGTAGAATTGATTTTAATAAAATTGAGTTTGAATTGAATTGATTTATGTTTTGATGTTTTTATTTTGAAAGTAAGTTTGATGTAAAAACTTAGTGTAATTTGAGGCTAAAAATCACATTTGGGGCAGAAGTTACAAATTCTAGCTTGAGTTAAAATTGATTCTGGAGGTAAAATCAATTCTAATCAACAACACTCAAACATATCAAAATCAAATTTGTCTCTAGAATCACTTTTCTCTCTCAAAAAATAAATCCAAACATTTACTGAATACTTGACCCTCCTTTCGTGGCATTCCTCCAATTTCCATTCCCTGTTGAGCAATATTGCTGCCCACGCATCTCCCCACCACCCACCGAATCCCATCAATTCAATATTATAAGAGAAAAGAACCCTGAGTACAAAGGTTTTTTTTTTCTCACACACAATTAAAAGAGGTAGCATTAATTCTCAGATTTAGTCCTTGAAAAGGTCTATGATGCACACCAAGTGCTTGATAAAATGGTTCAATGAGAATTAATGCTATTTTTATGATTGCTTGTTCATGATTTCATTTGGTTTAGGTTGTCATGATTATGGGTGTTTGGAAATGACCCTTTGTGATGCCAACTTATTTATTTTATTAAATTAGTTATGCTTTTAATTTAACTATGTATTAGTACAATATTAAATATCTTTATTAAAAAAAAGTATAATATTAAATATCATGTTGAAGAAAAGACATGAAAATATATAACAATGCATTTATTTACACATGTACAACATTAATGCACCAGGTCGCAGAGGGAAAAAAGGCGCACTTGCAAATTTTTAGATGTTATTTTCATGATCAATAATAGTGTTGTTAGTTTTCACACTAAGAAGTAGTTCTTAATTTAATTTAATGACTTTCAAGTAGTAATATAATTTCCTCGAGTACCACGATTGCAGTCTTCTCATGTAAACTGGTCTTTTTAGCACTTGTTGAGGCTGGCTTCTATGATGATTTTTTATACTAGGCAAAATGTCTGTATGAGCTTCATGTTCATGATTCTAATCATGGAAGATAGAAGAATTTCTTAGTACATTATTATTATTTTTGTTTAAATCTCACCATTGCTTAACTTTCTTTTGTGTTACTATATGCTATGTTTTCCCTTATAAGTGCTGGTCAGTTGCTACTTTGATGGATGCTAAGGATTCCGGGTTATTAGAATCAGAAATTTAATACTTTGCTTGATTGTTCTTTAGAAATGTCATAATACTAAAATTTTGATAACTATTGTATAACTAAATGTTTGTGTTCCAGTAGGTTGTCCTTGATAAGGAGAAAGAGGTTGTCACAGTGGATAGAAAGGTTGATGGTGGTATCTAGATAGTGTGTTTGAACTTACAGTCATTGATAATGTAAGTGTCACATTCTTTTAAGCATGTTGTGTCAAAGATATCTAGATCCTTAGAAGTCTTTGCCTTTATTACTTGCTCTCTCTTTAGGCATTACTAATTGATTATGTAATGCCCCTTTTAATAGGTCCTTCTGGTAGGGTTTAATCTTGCATTGACCATTGCTCTACACAATATCCCAGAGGTATAAATTCTTGCATTCTTGTTTAGACTAGATGCTATAATTCTGTTTGTTTTATTGTAATTTTTTAATTTAACATGAACAATGGTAACAATCTTCTATTTTCCATGGTGTTGTTGTTGCACTTCTTATTTTTTTGCCACACAAAGGTAAGAACCTTCATTGGTAGGGAGGAAGTGACAGTTTGTTGGCTACTTATCAGCACTTATTCCACTTTAAGATATTTTGATGAATTTTTTCTTCTTCCATTTTTTATCCTTTTTAAGCAGCAGCAAAGCACAACATGTAGAGTGGTTTTCATTTTTGCAAAAATTGTTTGCTTTTGCTGAAATGAATGCTTGAACCAGACAGCAGACACAAACTGCTTGCTGGATCACCTGAAGGGTATGATGGTAGTTCCCTTCTAATTTTTTGTACACATTTTTTGAACATGTATTTATTAATTACAATTTAGAATAGTAATTTCTTTGTTTTTATTATGCAGAGAAGAGCTAGCTAGCTAGTTAAACAAAGTGTAGTACATACGAAAAATAGACCAACCCTTAAGATGTTTTTCCTTTTCGTAGTTATGCTTATTGAAATCAAAAGAAAACATATCCCTTATCCCATATCCCTCTGCATGTCATGATGTCCTCTGTCATTGTATAGTTTTTGCGAAATATTTTTGGCCGCTTGTGCATTTTTATATATTTTGTTTGTAAATATGTCTTTTTGTGTTGTTAACTGTTAAGGTGTATTTCTATGTTATCATTTAATAAGTTTAGGATACTTTTTGTTTGGCCAAATATTTAATCAACATGATACTTACAACATTTTCAGTGGCATATTGTTCGTGGTATTGAAGGTTTCATTTAATGTTAGTTCCAAGCAGATAGATGTTGAGAGAACCTATCATAGACATGTCTTTCTTGTGATTTAAACTGTATATATATTAGTCTTGTATAAAGTTGACAAATATCGATCGCTAAATTGATCCCAAGAATAGGTGTTTGGATCAATTTAGCGGTCGATTTTTTTTTGAATTAGCTAGGAAATAACTATATAATCGCTACGAAAGTTTGCTATAGAATGGCTGCAAAATTGCTACGATGATACTGTAGCTATTTAGCTTAAAAAGCAATTCATAGTAAGATATTACTAGAGATTTGCTACCAAATAGCTAGAAATATTTTAAGATTAACTATGAATTAGCTAGGAAAATAAATTCCTAGCTAATTTGACACTCAATTAACGCTACCACCAATTCTGCAGCTATTGGGTAGCTAATTTATAGCTAAATTTATTTACTAGAGATTAGCTATGAATTAGCTTTTGTCGTAGCTAATCACCAAATTTATTTTAGTGAATATATATATATATATATATATATATATATATATATATATATATATATATGATCAAGTGACATCATGTGTCAAAATAAGTTTTGATGACAAATCTTATTTGTCACACCCAATTTTGTCCAGGGTTTTTCTTCTTTTTAATTTTATTAACACTAACTTTTGATGTGTTGATTTAATTAAAAATAGAAAAATAATAATAAAAAACTTACAAAAAAAATTACAATTAAAAGATAAAAAAAGGAAGGAAAGGATTTACTTTTATCTCTTTAACAAATATAGTCCCACATGGCTAAACTATTCACTTGACAAGTCCCACATTGAAGAATGTAAGCTCCTTCTCCCTCCTCACCTCATATATAAAGTATGGATTCTCAAGTGGTTGAAAGACACAGAGAAGCTTTCACACTTGGGCTTAATAATATGTATAAGACCCGTGGCTTTTAAATAAAAGGTTGTTTCTAATGCTTGGGCTTAATATTAAATATAAAACTTAAGCATTTTAGTAAAAAGTTCTTTTTATTATTAGTTTGTTTGTTTTTTATTTTAAGCATAGGGAACTTTGTGTCTTTACGTTACTTGGATGGGAGAGTACGTGGGTCAAACACATAGTGTTTCCGCACGTCCCAGAGGTAAGTTTTTCGTTTCATTTCTTATTTTCATTTTTTAGATTAATAAGTTTATTTCCTTTTTTACTATTTTTAAAATTAGTATATTTGTCTTATATTTTATGGGTTAAGATTCCGACGATGGAATACCTATAACCAAGTAGGAGTACCGACAAAATTATGGCTTTCTTGAGGTGAGGAACATCCCTTAGGTTTCGTCGGGATTCTTTGACGGGCCCCTACGGGATACCAATATGATCTTAATCCAAGTGTTTTGGTGTGTTTTGTTTTAGGCTTTAGTATGTATGCTGTGAATGACTTTAAACAATTTAAATATTTGTAAAAAAAAAATTCTTTTACTAACAACGCCGATGACAAAATAATTGGGGATGACCGGAGATATGGTTATGAAAATTCTACCCAATCTTCTTGAGGTTATTTTATTGGATTTCGCCGGGAGTCTGTGGGGTCTGATTTTCACACCTAAAAATAATTAATTTTCAATAATAAAATTAAATAGATGTGAGCAAATTTGCTTATCCCCAACTTTGTGATTGTGGTGTATTCTTGTTCGAAACATTTTCTTGAGGAAAATCTTTGTAAGGAAAATACATTTTTCCCTGCCATAGCCATTTATCAATTTCGATAATATGCCGACAGAATGAGGCATTTTAAATTATAAAAACAAAACAAACTATTTTGAAAAGACAAGACCAAATCAAACAATTTAGCGAGATAACTCTAGATCAAATAGGTAACAGTTTAAACGGACGGTGTAGGGTGCTAATACCTTATCTACATGTAATCAACCCCGAACCTAATCTCTAAAACGCACAGACCATTTTTTATTTTAGGTACCCAATTGTACAATTCCATGTAAATGGATAAAGCGATTAGTGGCGACTCCCGAATCCCTCTTTTTCTCGTTTTCATCGCGGTGCCCTCCGGGGTGGTCGCGACATTATCCACCCATTTTATTTAGAGTAATGATAGTTGACACCGAAAGTTGACACCTTGGTTAATCGGTACAAATATTTGGATAATTCAGTTCATTATATGGTTAATCACGTGTAAATATTTGGTTAATTCATGATGACCCATTAATCATATAAAAAACTGAAATAACTATATGTTTGCATGTGATTAACCAAATATTTACATGATTATGAAAAATAAGCTTCATTTAACCCATTAATCATATAATGAACTGAATTAATAAAAAATTTACACATGATTAAACAAGGTGTCTACCTGTGTGTCAAACCCAGGTGTTCACCTATCATTACTGTTATATTTAGTCCAAAGACTTATATCTAATCACTTAAGTATTCAGGTGAGATTTTTTTTTTTTGTGAATTTCTTGCTACTCCTCCACCTCTTCTCTCTCTCCCTTTTGCTAACCACCGACTCTTGTGTAGCATCAAGTTATTGTAGGTAACTAAAACTCCGTGACCCTTCCTTTCGAAGAACAAAGCAATATGTCAGAGAAACACCATCACAAACATGCTTGATAACTTTTCTGAAATTCAGTGGCCTTCTCCATTCCTTTCTTTGTTTTAATATTAAATTCTAAAAGGCTTAAGCTTAATATAGGATTGAGGAGACCTCAAAAATCTAAAATAGTTTCTCGTACATGAATCAATCAAAAAGAAATTGTTTCAAATTTGGTAATGGTTGAAATTTTAAATAACCCACTTGATGTAACGGGATGTCATTTGCACACATGATGGTCTTGTGTTTATACTTTATGTTTCATGTATATTTGAACACCTGAAAATCGTGGTTAATGCAGTTCAAATACGTAGTTAATTCAGTGGATGGGTAATGGATGTAACAAGGTGTCACAACTCATTAACCAATTCTTGAACGAAATTAACCACATATTAGAACTGCATTAACCGGATATCGATTATCGCCTTGATTGTCAAAATACAGTTGTACAAATAACATTACTCTTTTTTTTTGGAAACTATGTTATAGGTACGAAGTATTCACCATCATTAGCAGTGACTAATCTTCGTCGAGGAACTTGTTGGGCACACAAGGTGGGTTCTCCCCTCCTAACCAGGGTTTTCTCCATACACAAGAGCCAGGATTCGAACCCCTAATCACTTGCTTATGATGTCCAAATCCCTTATAACATTACTCTTTATGTTTATTGGTTTCAACACCCAAAAATATTCACGAGTTTTCTTGCAATTTTTTTGTTCAATTGTCACTACACCAAATTGTATTTGTTGATCTTAATTTAATCTAACGACTAAAGTTTATCATATTTATTGAAGAGAGTGAATAATTAAAAGTTTTAATAGGGAGAGAGAAAATAAGATTTTTGTTCAAAAGAAAAAGAAAATAAGATTTATTTAATGAGAAGAGATACCAAGAACATTTCGAATGAGGGTTGCTTATGGAGTTCTTAAATCTATGTGGCAAATAAGGAATCATTGTTTATTTTCCCCTCCCATTAGAGTTGATCTATGTGGCAATGTGGGTTGCTTGCTTATATAAGGAACTCATAGGATGGGTTACTTATAAATAAATAAAAAATTAATTTTTGCTCAAATTTCAATGATGGATTGCTTTTTTAAATTAAAACAAAATTATGTGTAAATAAAAAAAACAAAAAAAAACGTGGGTTGCTTAAATAGGTACCATTGGAGTAAAGGTAAGGTAAATTGCTTAAACATGATGTGGTATAGTGGGGCTCACTTAATGAATGATAATCAACTCAAAGCGGGTTGCTTAAATATCACCCATTGGAGATGCTCTAAGTATCTTGATTATTCATCAAAATTATAATATTTATTTAATAAATATTTTATATTTTTAATATATATAATTTTATATCATATAATTCTTTTCTCTTCAAAAAATCATATAATTCTTTTAATAATATAATATTACAAAGATAATTGGATTAAATAAATCTTATTTTCTTTTTCTTTCTTTTTTTTTACAAAAATTATATTTTCTCTCTCCCTATTAAAATTGTTTTTAATTATTCACTCTCTTCGATAAATATGATAAACTTTAACCATTATATTAAATTAAGATCAACGGATATAATTTGGTATCAAAATAAAATTTGATTCTAAAAACACACACACACACACACACACACATATATATAAGGACATCGTGTTACATACTATGATTCTTTATTCAAAATATTATATATGCTAATGATAATATATAAATGAAACAGAGACACAGTATGATTAATATAAACTATAAATTATAAATGGTTAAATTATATTTTTAGTCTATTATCTTTATTTTAGTTTTTTTTTAGTTTTTATTTCGTTTTGATTTCTTATCTTTATTTTTTGTTTCAATGTAGTCTTTTCTATTTAAATTGCGACACACATAGAACTACATTAGTATAACTTTTGCAACAAAGAAATAAAAGAGGGACAATTTTAGAAAAAAAAGGACCATATTAATATAACTTTAGTAAAATAAGGGATCATTTTAAAAAAATAAAAATAAAAAAATACTAATATCTCTGACATGTCTTTTTGTCATTTTTTTTATTGGCCCAAGTCACGGCTTTTAATTAACCATCTATATAGGTTATCTAAATTTTTTTCCAAGATAAAAATAAATATTATCTCCTTCATCCCGGAACCCCATCATTCCCACCCTCACTCTCCAATATCCATCCCCTGTCATAGGAGCGCCCCCAGAACATCCCTTGGTAATTTTTGTCCTTCTTCTCAGATTTACTCCTTCATCTCTGTACAAATGGGAACTAGGGATTTATATTTTACATGCTACGAAGGATGCTCGTACGGCGGCGACGACGGTATTGCGGACTCATGGCTGGTGAACAGAGATCAGAACTATCCCAGTAAGCTACTGTGGGGGCGAGCGACGGATGGGCGGGGCGGAACCTGATCTGAGAGAGACGGCGGTGTGGTGGTGACGAGGTGAATGGCGGAACACGGCGATGGAACAGGGTTGTCCTGGAGGAAGAGGATGACAGCGTGTTTTGAGCTTGAAATAAGGAAACAATATTATAAAGATGAAGGAGGGAAAAGGTTAAATAATGGAGAGTAGAGAGGGGAAGAAGATGATATCACTGTAGCAAAGGAGTTCAGAAGGTGTTTTAATGGTGAAGAATTCGTATCATATGGTACAAATTTTCCTTGTACTAACGCTACTGGGGTTGTGAAAGATGGGATGGGGCTCTGGGACGAAGAAGGAGAGAATTTTTCTCTTAAAAAATAATAGTTAATTAAATTCAAATAACCTGACAGTAGTTAACGGTTACATTGTTTTAAAAGTTGCTGACCTCAACTAATAAATAAGAAAGTAGCAAAAAGAGTAAAAAGAGTGTGATAGAGTGGTTTTTTATATCATTTCTTAAAAAAAAAAAAAAAAGATTCAAATTAAAATCTAAAATAAAGATTTTTTTGACAAAAGAAATCTAAAATAAAGATAAAAACTCAAAAATATAATTTAATCATTTATAAATATTATAACATGGATTATTATATAATATACCTTTATGTATAACAATGCATCATGTAACCTGCTTCAGTTTTTATATACATTTGTTTTAGATTTTGAAACAATTGATTTTGGAAGAATCAAGGTTAAAAAAATTGATTGTGTTTGGTAACAATATTTTAAAAGTGGGTTTAGAAGAATTGATTTTGTTTGGATGATAAAGTAAAATCACTTTTGAAGTATTAATATGTAGAATTTTGTGGGGCCTACATCTAAAATCAATTATTTTCAACGGAAAAGCTAGAAATTTTTGCTTCCACAAAACTCAGTTTTGACCCACCAGGAATCAATTATTTTCAACGGAGTTTCGTAAACAAACGCATGAACAGTACCCAGAGACATGAATTGTTCATGGTACTGTTAATGCTTTTGTTTGGCAATTTTTCATGGTACTGTTCATGCGTTTGTTCGGCAATTTTTTTCAAATTGGGGTCATTGTTCATGCATCGAGGATCTTTGCTCATGCGTTTGTTCTACGAAACTCTGTTGGAAATAATTGATTCCTGGTGGGTCAAAGCTGAGTTTTGTGGAAGCAAAAATTTCTAGCTTTCGTTGAAAATAATTGATTACGGATGTAGGCCCCACAAAATTCTACATATTTACACTTCAAAAGTGATTTTACTTTCATCCAAACAAAATATTTTTACCAAAAACAATCAATTTTTTAATCTTGATTCTTCCAAAATTAATCCTTCTAAAATCAATTATATTAAAATCTAACACAAACGGACAGTCATTAGAGACCAAGAGCACAAACCGGCTAGGAGCAGAGCATTATTTGCGTGTCCCTTCATATGTGGCGATATCGCACTGAAAAATGAAAATTTTCAAGCTAAAAAACAATGGCCTCTCGTCACCCTTTTCATACGGTCCATATCGTAACAAGAGATAAAGAGCATTATCATATTTAACACCAACTATTAATAGTGAAATATAGAATCACATTTATTATTTCCCAAATCAAACCCACAAACAATAATCGTTTAAAAAATAAAAAAGTCTCTCACCTTGAAGCTTACACCAAAAAGGATGACAAACTAAGGAGGAAGAAGATAATACTAAGATTTTTTTTATAGGCCAATTGATTAGAAACTAGTGGGTTAGTTGTTAGAGAGAGGGTGGGGGAGGGATCGAATCCCTTGGCTACTACTTGAGGCACCTATGGACGAAGATAATACAAGATTGAAACTTTTAGAAAGATTGAGAGTTCCTTTATAACTTTTTCTTCATGTACAAGATGAGTTGAATTAATCTAGTTAATAAGGGTGTGTCAAATATGCGCCAACATATCTTGATCTTAAAATCATAAATAATTTTTTAAAGATTTCTCAAAGCATTTTTTTATCACAGTACAATTTATTAATTAAAAGCACATTTATAAATAAAAAATTATCTAGTACAGCTTCATATAAAGAGTAATTTTTTAATTATTGATCATAATTTCATTTAAACATATAATTTTAAATTATTAAAATTACTAGATATTACACATATTTTGGGCTATAGAAGCTATATGCACATGGGGACCAAAACCATTTGGAAGAGAACATATTGAGCTACAACTTGTATGGAGATCACAAATAAAAAATAGGTTGTTTAGGATGTCATTTCTGCCTTGGAAATTTACTTGCAAAATTTGTGGTTTATTAGGCCAAACTTTCTCATTTGAGTCCTAATTGGAGCATTTGTGGATTCATTTTGCAGTTGGGCCAAAAGGTTACGTTTGAGATTATTAAATATGTTAATTTTAATTAGATTAGGGGATAGGAAAATGCATCTTCACTCACACATTTAGTTTTTACCTTTTTTTTCTCCATTAAAGATAACTTTTCTCGTCTTCTTTCTTCCTTCTTTTTTTAAGAGGGGTAGTAATGTAACATCCTAGTTTTTACACATATGATTAATTATTTTATTTGGATGTTTATGTTTATTTTGTTATGTGGTTTAGTTGAGTAATTAAATTGCTCTCTTCAAATTATTTTATTGGGTGCATTAGCACTGACTTATTTCAGTGAATGCACGCTTATTAGACAATAATTTATGTTATTGTCACTATTATTACCAGTATAGAAAAATATTTTAAATAATATGATTAAGAGAAAAGCATTTTCATATTTTCATTCTATTTAATTTTAGAGTTGGAAATAAACTAGTTTGACATCAATCGGAGATTAAATTTTGGATAGGGTATTTTCTTAGTTGATCAGTTCAACTATTAATCTTTACTCTAATTTGAATTTCGAAATCATATCTTTATCAATCTTTATTTTTAGATTCCAAAAATTAAAAGCATGTTTATTTTAGACCTAATATTTATCACTGATTTTGTACCCACTTATACAAAAAAATCAGATTTTTCTCTCTCTATTTCTACCCAAATCACTTTCTTCTTTTCTTCTCTTGCTCTCTTCTTCTCTTTCTCCTTCTTTCTCTCTTCTTCTTCTTCCTTCCACTTCAACTTCATCTTCCTCCTTCCTCTCACCGTAGCAGCGTCGCTCCGGAAGCTAGCCGGAGCCAGCGCGACCACCACGTTCGGTTTGAGCTCGGCCATTACCTCGGTCCGACACTCGCGTCCCCGGCTCGTGCGACGCGCCATCTCCGTCGTCACGAAGGTCACTCCGTCGCGGTGGGCCACGTCGCCGTCGTGGTAGAGCCCTTGCTCGCTGTCAATGGTGGTTCAACCACCATTCTCTCCTTCTTCCTTGTGATGTTCGCGCATAAGCTTGCAGAACCAACATTCAAAGCCGCTCGCCGGAGTTTGTTGTGATGCCGTCACCATTTGTACCCCAAGACAGCCATCGTGTCCCTCTCCTTCTTCCACCTTGGGTAAGTTGTTTTCCCTATGTTTCACTCTTTCTTTCATTTTCCCCAAATTGATTTGAAACCCTAACCCTAGCCTTTTTAATTCAGCTTCCAATCTTGAAATTGAAGCTTGTTTTATGCTATTGGGACTATGAGTTTGTGTTTTCCTAAACCAATTTCATTATTCTTTAATTAAAATGAGTTTTCCCCAAATTGTATTTAGGAGCCCTAAACCCCAATTTGATTTTATTTGAATTTGGTTCTGTTTTTGTGAAATTAATTATTATTTAGTGCAATTAGGACTCTTAATGGATGATTCCCAAGTTCTCTTTCATGATCCTTTAATCAAAACAAAGTTTCCTTAAAGGGTATTGTGAAGCGTAAGCTTCAAACATGATTTTCTTTGAAAATAACCTTGTTTGATAATAAGATTAAGTGTTTAGATCAAATTAGAATGTGTGTTTGATCATGTGTAATTGATTTCTTGATTTCTGGTTGTTGTTGGCGTTGTTGGATTCCTTCTCGAGACATTTGACATGGCTATGCTTGCTTGATGGAGTAGATATGAGCTAGCGTGAGGATTAAGAAGAGGATCCTTTACATGTCTTCAAACACTAGTGTAAAATATACATTAGACGGTAAAGGTTTACTTAAGTATAACAAAAGCTAGACGTTAAAAAGGAGGCGTTGGCAGTTTTGTAAATATCAGAATTCAATAATTCAATTTTAACGTCAGTTGTTTTAAGGGTGGCGTTAAAAGTGAAGCTAGTGGAAATAATACGGGAGCGTTTTTCGTCGATTGACCATATGTTTGACTTTAAAAATGAGGTTGTGGCAGTTTTGTAAATATTAAATCACTATTTGCGTCTGTTGTTTAATGAAATGACGTTAAAAGTGTTTTGCAAGAATTATTAAAACTTTTAACGTCAGTTGTTTATAAAACTCGAGCGTTAGAAGTGTGATTTTTACTTCGTTAAATAAATAAGCGGCGTAAATAATCAACTCATTCCTATCTTTCTTTCGTTGTCATCTCCTTGTTGTCACTTCTTAACGCAGATCATCACTCCATATATAGTGCGGTTTATTTCTAATCTTTTTTTTAAAAGTTTATTTTTAATCTTAATTAATTAGCTTGAATTAGTAAAGAAATTCTTGTGCAAATTAAAATAAATAATCACTTAACATAAAACAAGTTATATATGTATAATCAAATCGTATCTCATTGAAGCGATTCATAAGTTACAATTACATGATTAAAAGATATAAAATTTCCCAAAGATAGCACTAAAATATAAAAAAGTTTACTGCTTCAACATCATTTTCTTCTCGGTCCTGTCCTCCAAAACTCCAATATTGAATGCATCTCCTCCCTTACTTGAAGTCCTTGATGCTCCATCGAATCCACGATCAATTTGGAGCCAAAGCAGAGTGAAGGGTGCACTCGATCTGTTTCAGCAATATTCTTGGAACAACCACTTGGTTCCAAAGCTGAGGTTTTAGAACTGTAGCTGCTGATTCTCCAGAAGGATGATGGTGTGTGCAATTCACATAATGCGATTTACACACCCTTATCACCCATGTAATGTGATTTACTCAAACTCAGAAGTTGTTTGACCATTAAGATAGAGACCTTTAAGTCTAGGTATAGGAAGAAAGAGTGATGAAGTTAATCTCCATGGCAGAGCCATATTGTGAAGCAGAAAAATTAAAGGAAGGAAGGAAGCTATTTATAGGAGTAGGGGATGAAGTTACTAGGTGTCGTAAGTTGCTAAAAAATTAAATTGATCATTAAGAGCATTAGGTTCCAAGGCGCATTGGGAGTTGGCAATCATATATTATAAACGTAAAAGAAAACTTTGAAGGAATAGGAAGAAATCGACCTTTAAGTCTAGCTAGGTATAAACTTAGTGCTCATAAAGAGGATTATAGGTTACAATGTGCATGGGTAAGTAGCACAACAGTAATGGGTAATTTAGTATCAGAGTAGTCAAAGGAATGAATGCTTTAATTTTGCAGAAACTTATAAACTTTTAATCACTAGTGCACAAAGGGGATTCCACATCGGTTATTTTTGGCTTTCCACATCGGTTTTGAAGCTGATGTGAAGCGACCGATGTGGTTTATTGCCACTTTACACATCGGTTTTAAAACCGATGTGTAAAGTATATTTTAAACATCGGTTTAATACTAACCGATGTGTAAAATTAATTTAGCAATTGATAAGCAGTTGTAAATTTAACTTTCTACATCGGTTTTGCAAAAAACCGATGTGTAAAATTGACCTTCTACATCGGTTTTATAAAGAACCGATGTGTAAATTAAATTTACACATCGGTTTTATGTAAAACCGATGTAAAAGATAAATATACACATCGATTCCTGAGAACCGATGTGTAAAATCTCTTTTTTTTTAATCGATATTTACATTTCAATCATTCTGTTTCACTAATGCGGATCAATAAACAAACCAGCGATTACCCTGATCAAACAAGAAACAACAACAGAACACCAAACCAGTTTTGACACAATCATTCAAAAGCAAAACATACTTCATTCAATTTTCTTATGAATGAAAACAACACTTTATCAAAGCTACATCAAAACACGAGAGAAGAAAAATTGAACCAGGACACGAGCACTAATACATATCATCAGTCAAAGTACGTACACTATAGCTAGTATATGATAAGTTTTTAAACTAACTACATATATACAAACTATGGGTGGTACACTTCAAGAAAGAAAGTTGCCCAACGCCTCTTTATGATGTTGATGTCGAGAACCGGACAATGGAGATGGATTGTTGAATATCCGCAAGTTTAATTGGACAAAAGATTATTACTTTTAAGTAATAAACTAACATAAAACATATAACGAATCTATACTATTACTTCTAATTGTGTCAATTAACATTTACCTCACTCCATCTTTCGGTGATCCGGAGGAGATAATTTCCAACATCCTTTGCATCACATAGTAGCCACATTCCCATGACCCACGTTGTATACGTGACTACGTACAAATGAAACCCAATTAGAATATGAGGAATTAAATAAAATAGAAATCAATTATTGTACCCACTGCATTTGATGCATTTGAACTAATAAATATCTTACGCTGGGAATAATCCATCGATGGCCAGTACGCCTTTCACCACGCTGCATGTGGGATGCATTAATAGACCTATCATGACAAAAACATTAATTAAAGTATATATAATAGATTTCAGATAATTAAAACAACTGCATTACTGATTATAAAGTATTTTAACGCTTACGTTTCGATGACCGTCTTCAGTTCATTCGCGGCTTATGTCCCGATAGGCGAGAAGAAGACCACGGCGTTCATTCTTGGGTACAAGAGCCTTGATTGCCAATGCTTGCTTGTATTTGCGGAACAATTAGTGATTGTAAGTCATATATAGTTATACTTAAATTAATAACAGGTACTTACTTATTGAGATAAGGCGCAAGATAGAATTGATGATCGTCTCGGGCAAGTATATCACGTATGTTAGTGGCCAAGGTCTTCGATGCTACGAGAACATCACCCTGAATGAACATGGGGTCAATGAACCCATAAAGGGCGAGTATACCCTGATATACTAACATACGATGCAGATACCTAATATATTGTAAAAACATGTTAATTATCATTGTATTTTAAAATTAAGTAAGTACTTAACTTATAAATAAAATGTACTTACGTGCACCAAAGCGATATGTGTGCAGAACTGGCCATTTCTTTATTGAGTGCCATCTCCATAAGTTCTTTCTTTGGTATATCTGATTCACGGGCTGGCATCATGTTCCAACGTTACCAATGCTGCATCATCCTCCATGGTGACAACCTGTATAGCAAGATCTTTGAAAACATCACCATGGCCAGGTACCCCTTTGTCGATCCCTAAACAACATAGATATATATTAGTAATCACGGATAATTAAGTTATTTAATTCGTTATGAACTAAATTTTCAAATTAATACCTTGACGGGAGAGCGAGACATCTCTGGTCTTCCTAGATCCAGACCTTTTAGGCACAATATCATTTCCAACATCCTATAACAAATACAAATAAAGCATTATCTTTAAACAATAATAAATATATTTCAACTATGAATATAGAAAAACACAACTAACTAGAATACCTCGGATGCAACAAGAAAGGCGGCCAGTCTTCTTGGCCGGAGGATGAAGTTCAGGGGCACGACCCCTTTGTTTGAACCTCCTCGGTGGGCACGGGGACTCGAGCATCGGCATCTCGAATAATCTCAACGAGACACCCTCGGATGATCGTCAGGTAATAACTAGATGGTGTATGGTATTACCTAACTTATTATATGTCCCTACCCAATGCCACTAGCGGCGATGATGATGATGATCATCAACATACAGCTCACACCTATCGGGGTCGTCATCATCATCATCATCATCATCATCATCATCATCATCATCATCATCGTGACATCATCATCATTTTCGGGATGATGAGGAGGATCCACATGAGCCCTTAGTGCTCACATGGAACGAGAGGTTGGACAGAGGGTTGGACACGCATTGTCATCTGTTTGGGACAAAGAAGTAAATATTGCCATCTATTTGGGGCAAGCTGCTCGTTCATCTCCTGTCGAAGCTCAGCTGCAATCTCCTTTTTAGTTGTGCTCTATCTGCCTGACCGAATCCCTGTGGGAGGAATGTGAAGATGAACCATGGTATTGGCGAATGCCGACTCCCATCCAACACCAATGACACGGCCGGGTGGTCCGGTTTACCGATGGCGGTAGATAAGATATCATTGCGTCCTCTAGGAACAAAGGTTCCTTGGGTTGGCTGATCATCAAGGCATCCTATCACATAAAAATATCAGGTCACATTACAATTCGGTAACAATCTTAAAATGACAATTACAACAAACTATACTTACAATCCTCTCGGCTACTTGGCGGGCCTCCTCGGATGTATATTGTCCGTTTTTCTTTGTCGGCCCCTCTTCCATGAGCGATGGCGTGGGGGTGGAGGTGGATCAACAACCTCCGGAAGATTTTCAGCATTAGGATCCGCTTTGAGATCTTTGCTTTGAGCGTGCTTTCTTTTCCTCTTCAACCATTTTCTTAACAAGCTTTTTATATCCCCCACGAGACATGACATGGGGGTAGACATTCTTGCTTTGGTTTTCCTGCCCCTTTTTCCTCTTCTCTGTTATAAATAAAAGACAATTAAATTACATAAGTAAATGAAATTAATGCAATTACATAAATTTAGAGACAAATCAAATAAGTTAACTGAAGAAATTTGGGATCACGTCGGCTCACGAACAAGCGATCCACGTCGCCTTGTCAGAAAGCGGATACACCTCAAGTGGGTTCTTTTTACTTTTTGGACCGAATATATAGTATACGCCAGGTCGGCCTTAAAACCCCTCCAACGCTCTCCCGGCATACTTGATAAGCGCTTCTTCATAGCGTATGTATCCGGTATGTCAAATGTCAACTACATTAAGACCAAAAGAATCAGCAATTCTTGTATGATATTATTAAGATAAAAATAAAGTAGATACGAGACAAACACGGGACGTAGAAGTATAGATGCAGAATACTCTCCCATATCTGCTCCTTCACGTCCGTGAGGTACATCTCTCCACCTATCAATGAGTATACTAGGCACTGTTCCTAGCAAGGGTCGCCACAAAGCTGGTAAGCTGATCTTCCATTGGCCCGATAGGTTTGAGGTTATCATCAAAATCTACTCTTATCCTACGATTTGACCCACGGTTGGCGGTCAAATGCCTCGTCCGTGTGGCACGTCTACCCCTTTCTCCAGGTAGGCGGGGTCTCGACCATTTGCATGAAGGAGGTGTATCCTCATGATCAGCCATGTATACCTGTTTAAACACAAAACAAAAAAAAAAAACTTGTTAGTATGTCAGGATAAATATCAAACATAACTTATAAATATCGATCAACGGACATAAACATAACTTATAAATATCAACGTAAACACATAATATGCCAAACTTGATGGTAATATCAAACTAAACTTACTTTGTGGTCAATTAGTAAAGTTCTCCCATAACCCTTCTTGGTGATCATTACGAGTAGCATGTACATCATCCACTTCATTTTCCTCATTGAAATTAGGCACTCGTGTTGAGAAAGAAGGAGTATCAGAAATATCAAGAGTTGAATCGTGATTTCCCTCCTCTACGGTTATACATGTTTTTCCCTGGAGAACCACTGACCACCTTTTGTTAGAAGGATCACGGATATAAAACACTTGTTTTGCTTGGGATGCCATGATGAAAGGTTCCTCTTTATTACCTACCTTACTAAGGTCCACCAATTTGAATCCTAACTCATCGGTTTGCACACCATTATTCTTGTCGACCCTTGACATTTAAAAGCAGGTACTCTAAACTTCGTGTAATCAACCTCCCATATCTCTTCAATGATTCCAAAGTATGAAGCTGATGCCATAACGGGGTTTTATCTTTCGAACTAGAGAAATGCATGGACTCAGTGACGACCATAACCCCACTTTTTTTGCATAGTACTTTTGTCATCCTGGGACTTTGTATAGAAGGAAAACTTATTGATATCGTACCCACTCCAGCATATGACATCAAAGTTAGGCCCCTGTGCTAGCCATTTTAATGTAGCGAAGCAGTACCATCCTTTGCAATTTTTTCTTTAAACCAGTTCAAGAAAGTCTTGTTATGCTTGTTCAAACACCATTTTTCATTCATTCTAGGGTAAGTTTCATTGATAATGCTTTTATGCTCACATAAGTATGGTTCAACCTCATCGGTGTTATTCAATATATACAAATGTGCTTGAAGCACTTCCTCCCGATCCATGCTCTTAACGGTGATACCTCGTGTACCACTTACCATCATATCTTCCTTCGTGGCGAGACTTGGAAGCCCTACGAGTTAAAGCTTCGACATGTAGTCTGTACAAAACTCAATAGCTTCTTACGCAACATACCTTTCAACAATAGATGCTTCGGGACGGTGTGGATTTTTCATATATCCTTTCAGGATCTTCATGTATCGCTCAACCGGGTACATCCACCTTAAATAAAGCGGGACCGCACAATCTAATCTCCCTCACTAGATGAACAATCAAATGAACCATGATGTCAAAAAATGAAGGTGGAAAATACATCTCCAATTGGCACAATACAATGGCTGCCTCATTTTCCAACTCATCCAAATTTTTAGTGTCAATGACCTTGCTACATATAGCATTGAAGAATAAGCATAACCTAGTAATGGCATGTCGACTTTTTTAGGCAATATGTCACGAATGGCCACGGTAGTAGTTGTTGCATCAAGACATGACAATCATGAGACTTTAAGCCAACTAATTTGAGATCCGTCATTGAGACAAGTCTTCGATATTTGAAGAGTAACCCTGTGGCACTTTGACTCCCCGTAGACATTCCACGAAACTTCTTTTCTCTTTTTTTTGATAAAGTATGACATCTTTGGGGGCAAATAAGTCTTCTTATCCCCCACTTTAAGTGGAGCTAACTGCTCTCGTATACCCATCGCAACTAGATCCAGGCGAGCATTCACACCATCCTTTGTCTTGCCTTGAATGTTGAGAAGCGTTCGTATTAAACTGTCACACACATTTTCTCTACATGCATCACATCAATACAATGTCTTACATCAAGCTTGCACCAGTATGGAAGATCAAAGAAGATCGACCTCTTCTTCCATATTTTCTTCTCTGTAGCCTTCTTCAGGTCTTCCCATAGATAACATTAGTGTTGTTCACCCTTTCATAAACTTGCTCTCCGGTCAAGGCCCATAGGAGCAATTTCATTCTCAGGAAGTCCATTGAAAGCTTTCCTCAATCTCGATAAGGATGATTACGTCGGAGAAATCTCCGATGCCCAAGGTGAACCGTCTTCCTTCCATGTTGCAGTTGATGGTAACATGTGCCTTCTTCACATATTGGACATGCTTTATGCCCCTTAACACTATACCCACACAGGTTCCGTATCTTTGGAAAGTCATTGATGGTGCAAAATAACATGGCACGCTAATCCTGAATGTCTCACGGCAATACCCGTCGATCACATCAACGCCTTCATCCCACATCATTCTCAAGTCTTCAATCAAGGGACTCGAGATAAACATCAATATCATTTCCTGGCTGTTTAGGACCGAAATCATCATACTTAACATAATGTATTTGCGCTTCATGCCTGACCAAGGAGACGGGTTGTAAATTACAAGGAGAACGAGGCCATGAACTATGAATACTACTTAAGTTTCCATATGGATTCATTCCATCGGTAGCAAGTCCAAGCCTGAGGTTTCTGGGCTCATTGCGAAATCCGGAAACAAACTATCAATTCTCTTCCATTGCAAAGAATCGGTGGGATGGCGAAGGCATCCATCACACTTCCTCTCATCTGCATGCCATCTAATGTTCTTTGCGTCATTTACATTAGCAAACAATCGCTTGAACCGCGGAATCACGGGAAGATACCATAACACCTTCGCGGGAGGACCTTTAGTGACCACATCACAACTAGAATCACCATCCTTCACTTTGTAGCGTGATACCCCACACAGGGCACTCGTGCATCTCTTCAAACTCTTTCTGTACAATATGCAATCATTGGGGCAAGCGTGTATTTTCTTATACTCCATACCCATCGGACACAATATCTTCTTCGCCTCATAGTTTCGAGATGGCAATGTGTTGCCTTACGGAAGCATTTCTTTCAACAACTCAAGCAATTCGGTAAAGCTTTTATCGCTCCACCCATTTCTCGCCTTCACATTGAACAATCTTAACACCGACAACCGTGTGAAATTAGTGCACCCGGATACAAAGCCACTTGCGCATCACTGCACAAAGTATCATACACATGTGCGCGCCGAAAAGACTCTTGCCCGACATCACGGATCATGTCCTCTAGTCCATCGTCCATTTCCACGTCATCAACTTCCTCTCTATCAGGCACCCTCGGCCTGTCTAACGATTCACCATGGCATATCCATGTTGTATAACTCTTGCAAATCCCTCACAAATAAGATGATCACGTATCTCCTCGGCTTCTAGTCGTCTCTCATTCAAGCAGTTAACACAAGGACAATAAAACCTTAGTTACCCACTATCGGGAGCATTTGTTTTTGCAAGCGTAGAAAATCTTCCACTCCATTCTCATACTCATCACTTGTCCGTCTAGCATTCATCCAACCGCGATCCATGACTAAACCAATACCTTCGTACTTAGTCCAACATATTCATCAACCACTTCTTATGACGAGGGGTATGGCCCTATCCCATTCGAGAAGAAACTTTTCCAACATTCGGTTAACGGTTAGTCCTTAACTCTCATGCTCATACTCGACAAAATTTGTGAGCATTTCCCCGCGGTCTCAGGCGTACACTACTTGAACGCGATGACATCCACCACGATAAAGTATGCACCGGAGAGCGAAAGGAAATGTATCAATCGAACTTTCATCAAGTATATAACATTAGAACCAATGAATAACTATTTTAAGCTGAATTAAGAAAAAGTTTTTCCCAAACTGTCCAACTTTGGACAATTCAAGATCCAACACAATGAGCGGTACATTAAGCACGTACCACGTGCGCTCATTAGTATTGCATCTCAAGCGGGAAACTAAGGCTTTACTATTTATGTAGCTTGCATGAAGATGGGGCTTGAAAAGTGAAGAAAATTAGCCAAGCAGAGCCCTTCACGGCCCTAGCCTTGAAAGCCATCACGGCAGTGATCGAGTATAGCTTAAAAGAAAGAATGGAAAAGTCGGAACTGGTCACGGCCATCCGTGATGCCCATCACGGCCGTGACATGTCGGTGTACCAGACCCTCACAGGCGAGGGCGATCACGGCCAGGCCGTGATGGTGGTCACGGCGTGACAGGACCAACCGGTGAAGCAACCTCCAAGGCGAGAACCTATCACGGCCTGGCGTGATGGCCATCACCGGCCGTGACATGCCAAGCGAACCCAGACCCTCACGGCGGAAGCGATCACGGCCTGGCCGTGATGGTGGTCCGGCCGTGACAGACCAACGGTGAAGCATCCTCCAAGGCGAGAACCTATCACGGCACGGCCGTGATGGCCATCACGGCCAGTGACATGCCAAGTGAACCAGACCCTCACGGGCGGGGCTGATCACGGCCCTTGCCGTGATGGTGGTCACGGCCGTGTGAGAACAACCCGATGAAGCAACCTCCCGGTCGAGAATCCGTCACGGCCAAGCGTGGCAAGGACTTCTGGCCGTGGCGGGTGATACCACCACTGGAAAAATCCAGTCTTGGAGCAACGAGAACAACACATGCAAGTATATTATCCAACCATTTTGAGTCAAAGTTCATAACTTTTCTAAAGAAGAAACAAATATATACGAGGGACGAGCAAAAATGGCGCTCTTCACGCAAGCGAGGGTAGCTCGCGGCTTTGGTTCTCGGTGGTTCTCTTACGAAGCAGAAAATGAAGGCTCGTGATCGTGGTGGTCTTCTTTGTCTACGATTGAAAAAGGGAAAAAGGGCGTGAAGAAGGGAGGCGAGAGAGAGAAAGAGAAAGAAAGAGAGAGAATGAGGAAGAAGGAAATGCGAGAGAGAGAGAATGAGAAGAAGGAAATGCGAGAGAGAGAATGGGAATGAGAGAGAGAGAGGCATACGAGGGTAGCTCGCGGATGTGAGTGCGGTGAGAGAGATGGAAGCGGTGACAACGGCGTTAGCGAGGAGGGAGGAGTGTTGTGTTTTTAGGTGCGTTCGAAGCCCGAGAATGAGGGCGCAAAACACACGGAGGGAAATAGAAAAATGGGACTATTACACATCGGTTATGAGGAAAACCGATGTGTTAAACATATTATACACATCGGTTATGCAAAAACCGATGTGTAAACATGAAACATTTAAATTCTGATTTTTTCTTTTAAATTTTATACATCGGTTAATAAAAACCGATGTGTAAAAGTGTAACCTAAATTTCTATTTTTTTTTTCTTTATAATTTTATACATCGGTTATTTAAAAACCGATGTGGTTACTCACCATTTTACACATCGGTTCAAAAAGAACCGATGTTGAATGTTAAAAATTCCGAGTTTTAAATTTTTTTATTTTAATTTTACACATCGGTTATATATAACCGATGTGGAAAAAATATTACACATCGGTTAATCTCTAAACCGATGTGTAATACTTTCCTTTAATTTCAAAACTGCCACCGCCTCGTTTTACCCACCGGTTTATACTAAACCGATGTGTAAACTCCGATGTAGAATCCCTTTTTTGCACTAGTGAATGTCAGTTGTTGAATAAAACTGACGTTAAAAGTGTTTTTAAAATAAAAAATATTTATTTTTAACGTCGAGTTGTTTATACAATTGACGTTAAAAGTGTGATTTTTACTTGATTAAATAAATAGCTGATGTAAATAATCCTATGTCCCTATATGCACTTATTTTCCTCTTAACACAGTCTCGAGCCATTTTGTGAAGGAATAGAAATATAGAGGAAAAGAAGAGGCATTATTCAGTGATTGATACAGAATAATGGTACTTTATATAGAGAATGATTTTTACACAGACTTTTTAACGTCGGTTGAATTCAACAAATGAGGTTAAAAGTATTTTTTAAAAAATATTAATATTTAACGCCGGTTGTTTAATCCAACCCGACGTTAAACAATACTTTGCGTCGGTTGTTTAATAAAACCGGCGTTAAATGTTGTTTTATTTTTGCTTTTTTGATTATAACGTTTACACCCCGCTTCGCACGCCGCTCCTGTACCTACGTCTCTTTTCTATTTTCATCACGCTCAACCCTATATCACTCTCAACCCTCACTCTCACTTTCACCCACACAGAACCCTAATCGCGAGCTCATCTCCACCGCAACCACCGCGAGGGCTTCTTCGCCACTGCCAGTGAGTACACTATTAGCTCTAACTCTGTCTTTCCATTCATTCTTTGCAATAACTTGACATCTAGCTCTCTTTTCCCCTTCCCCAGCGCACTAACTCTCCTTGTCCCTCTGCTCTCGGTAACCACATCAAGCGTTGGCCACCACTCGGCGATTCCTCCCAACCACCACGCGAGCACCTATTTGGTGAGTATTTAGGGCACATTTTTGTATTTTTGGTTTTGAGTGTATGTTGAAGCTGTAGTCTCAGTGGTTGAAACTTGAAATCGTGAGTTTGAGTTATTTGGAGATGTACGTCTCTATTTTTGGTTTTGAGTGCATGTTGCTCTGTTTGGTTGATCTGTCACGGTCGTGATGCTCATCCGCAGCTAGGCGTGATCGGTTACTGTGATGGCATGGTCTGGTTCGGTTGGCACGTTACGACCGTGATGGACATGAGTAGTATTCATAGTTCATGACCTGTTACATTGGTAATTTACAACATGCCCCCCCTGGTTGTGCATGAAGCGCAAATACATGATGTTGTCTATGATGATTTCGGGCCCAAAGCAACCCAGGAAATGACTTAGATGTTTATCTAGGTCCCTTGATTTAAGACTTGAAAATGCTGTGGGTGGAAGGTGTTGATGTAGTTGATGGGTATTCTCATGAGACTTTCAAGCTTCGTGCCATGTTATTTTGCACCATCAACGACTTTCGACATACGGTGGCCTAGGGAGCAGTGTCAAGGGGCATAAAGCATGCCCTATGTGAAGAAGGCACATGCTACACTCGGTTGCATCATGGAAAGAAGACGGTTTACCTTGGGCATCAGAGATTTCTTAGATGTGACCACCCGTATCGTAAGATGAAAAAAGCTTTTAATGGATGCCAAGAGACGGAAGAAGCGTCGGCGGCCTTATTGGAGAGCGGGTTTATCGGAGGGTAAAGGACATCGATGTTATATTCGGCAAGTCCAAAAAGAAAGGTAAAGCTGCTTTGAAAAACATATGGAAGAAGAGGTCGATATTCTTTGATCTTCCATGCAGCGCAAAGCTCGATGTCGTTCCTTGCATTGATGTGATGCATGTGGAGAAAAATGTGTGTGATAGTGTGATCGGGGACGCTTCTCAACATTCAGGGCAAGACAAAGGATGGTGTGAATGCTCGTCTCGACCCTCGTTACTCCGGGTATACGAGAGCAGTTAGCTCCAGTTGTTGAGGATGGTAAGCGGACTTATTTGCGCTTGACATGTCATACTTTGTCAAAAAAAGAGAGACAAAGTTTTTGCGGGTGTCTTGGGGGCATCAAAGTTCCACATGGTTACTCTTCAAATATGAAGAGGCTTGTCTCTAGTGATCTTAAATTGGTTGGCTTGAAGTCTCATGATTGTCACATCTTGATGCAACAACTTCCGCCCGTTCCTATTCGTGGTATTGCTACAAAAAATGTGAGACATGCCATTACTCGGTTGTGCTCATTCTTCAATTCTATATGTAGCAAAGTCGTTGACCCCCGTATGTTGGATGACTTGGAAGTTGAGGCTGCTACAATCTTGTGCCAATTGGAGATGTATTTTCCTCCTTCCTTTTTCGACATAATGGTTCACTTAATTGTTCATTTGGTGAGGAGATTAGATTATGTGGGCCGATTTTTCTAAGATGGATGTACCAGTTGAGCGCTACATGAAGATCTTGAGAAGGGTACGTGAAGAATCCTCATCGTCCGGAAGCATCTATTGTTCAAAGGTATGTTGCGGAAGAAGCTATTGAGTTTTGTTGGACTGCCTTCATAACACGGATCCTATAGGGGTTCCTAAGCCTCGGCATGATGAGATCAGATGTCAAGGTAAGGGTACACATGGCTTAAGAATTAATAGGAAGGATCGGGAGGAAGTGCTTCAAGCACATTTGTATGTATTGAACAACATCAAATGTGTTGACCTTTCTTATTTGAACATAAAAGAAAAGTCAATCAAGAAAACCCTCGAATAGGCGAAGGTGGTTGTTGAACAAGCATAACAAGACTTTTTTACCATGGTTCAAGGAAGAAATGCTTAAGGATGGTAATGCGCTTACGATGACGTAAAATGGCTAGCACGTGGGCCTAACTTCAACGTCATATGTTGGAGCGGATACGACATAAATAACTTTTCCTTTTATACAAAGGAACAAGATAACAAGATTACCATGCAAAATAGTGGGGTTATGATCGTGGCCGAAGCAATGCACTTCTCTAGTGCAAAGGACACAAAACCCGTTACAACACCGAGACCTTACTTTGGATATATTGAAGATATTTGGGTGCTCGATTACACTAAGCTTACGGTGCCGGTATTTAAATGTAAGTGGGTTGATAGTAACGGTGGTGTACAAACCGACGAATTGGGGTTCACATTGGTAGACCTCAACAAGTTAGGTCATATAAATGAGCCTTTCATAATGGCTTCCCAAGCAAAACAAGTGTTCTACATCACTGATCCTTCTAACAAAAGGTTGTTACGTGGTTCTCTAAGGAAAAAACATGTATAATGGTAGTGATGAAAATGAAGATTCAAATCTTGATATTCCGAGACTCCTTCTTTTTCAACAAACATGCCTACTATAATCGAGGAGACACGAGGTGGACGATGTACATGCCACTCGTTATTATAATCACGAAGGGATATTGATATATGTATTTTAAACTGAGTATAAATTTATTTTTATTTATATTTATGTATTTATTTTGAGTTATCACCTATGTTAATTTATATATATTGTTTCTGAATACATAATGATCATTGTTCCATTTTTCCTTTGCAATTACGCAATGTGTGTGATATTATGTATTCTTGGGATATTTACTTGAATGCGGGGATAGGTGAGGGAGTGATATTTTAAAATTGAATTTATAAAAAAATACTATTAACGTCAGTTTTATCATACAACCGGCGTTAATAGTATTTTATAAAATATCTGATACACTATTAACGTCGATTGTTTATTACAAGCGGCGTTAAAATTAAGACCTTTACGTCAGTTCTTGATAACAAATGGCGTTAGTTTTAACAAAGTTAACGTCGAGTTGTTTTAAAGAAGCGGCGTTAATTTTGACAAAATTAACGTCGGTTGTGTTAAAGAACCGGCGTTAATAGTGTTATATTTAGCGTTAGTTCTCAAGCGGCGTTAAAAGTTTAACTTTGCGTCATTTGTATTTACGTCAGTCGATGATACGGCGTAAAAAATCAATTTTAACCGACATAAAAAGCAATTATTGCACTAGTGAAAGGTAAGGGGAGCTTGCACGAGGGATTTTTCTCAATAACCATTTACTTTTAGTGTAGTTTGTATAATTTATATGGTTGTGGTTATCTATTTATGTGGTTTACGTTGTGTTGTTTATCACGAGTATCGTTTGTCGATATGCTTTTAAATTATTTGATTATCTGTAGTTGTATATTATATTGCTATGATGCATGATCTTCTGGTGATATAATTCTGATAATTGTTGTTGAATGTTGTTTGTGAGTGTTGTTTGAGAAGCCTGACAGTGGTCAATGCACAACCGATTAATCAGATAAAAGCGTTAATAAGCTGTGTAAATTATATTCAATGTTTTATGGGAAATGTTGGAATATAATAGTGGTGGAAAATATTATTTTGGAAAAATAATGAGTTTTGAGAAATATTATTATTTTAATGATTTATTAGTGTAAAAGTAATTTATGAGTCACAATGAGAGCGAAACTGTGAAAATATTTTTGTACTGCAAATTTTTTTTTCGTAAGAAACTCTGCACTATTATAAAAAGTAATTTTATGAAAATAATTGTTGAAAATAAGTTAATTATGATTTTAGAAAATTGTTTAAGTAGAAAAAGCTAAGTTTTGGCTTAAAAAGCTTTAAAAGTGATAATTGATGGCAAATTTGGAAAAGTGTAGAAGGCAAGTGTTTGAAACGACAGTACATATTTTAAGAAAGTTAAAACCTCAAGTGACTCACCTTTGTGAAAACTAAGTTTTACTATTTAAGGATTCCATTAATGAATTTCCAATTTGAAAATAATTTCTGAAAACCAAAAATAAATTCAACTGTGTTGAAAGTGGTGTGGAACTTAGTAACCGAGGCGTCGCGGTACTAGGGTTCTGCGTTGTGATGGACTCGGGGTCATTTTAGACTTTGAGGTCCTGTACCATATACGTGGTGTATACCGTATTGAAACATTGAAGATGTTTTCTAGTACCACGAACCTAAGAGTGGTGCATCGGTCGAGAGGTGTCGTGATTGAGCACTCGGTTGTGAGGTCTGTGTTGTAATGAAAGTTTTAAAGGTGTTTTTAAATCTATGTGAGTCGTAATCCATTTTGAGCTTCGACAAAGAAAGATTGAACACAAAGAAAAGAACAAAACAAAAGTGTTTTGCATGCATTGTGACGTGCCCATGGTTCGATGTATTAATTACCAGTGGCGAAAGGTAATTCTTCTTTGTGTTTTTCTCATGTACCTAGTGAGGACATTTGAGACCCCAACCCGTTGCTATTGGTGCCACGAGAGTGGACAGTAGCAATGTGTTTGGCTGCTTTTGGCCTTGTGTGCTGTGTGGATGGGAAGAGGTTGCGTGCCTAGTGGCGGTGTGTCAAGTTAGCCGGTGTGGCTATGGAGTCTCGATCAATTCATTATATGTTGGGAAATCTCATGAGATTAGGAAGAAATTAGATGATGAATATGAAGTGTCATGCATAATTTTAAATCGATGATGTTTGGGGTGTTAAACCCATTGATAAACTATTTGCTTATAAATGCTTGTGTGATAAATGTATATGTTATGTGGTGTCGTGCATTTAGTTGTTGCGTTAATATATTGGCGTCTCACCCTTACAAATATTTCGGGTTTCTTACGGTTCGCTATTGTACCTTGGGTACTTTAGTACGATGCAAATCTTGAGGAGGAGTCTTTCTAAGTCACTCGGAGACTTAGATCTAGTTGCTTGATGAAGTACTTGATTGTGGAATGATCACGTGAGTTTTCCTCGGGAATAACTTCTAGAATGACCAGCTTAGGGTTTGAGACTTAGATTATTTTTGATAAGTATGTATGAGTATGGCTCGAGAGAGCCTTTATTTTAAAATGGAATGTTTATGGCTCGAAGAGCATATCTTTTGAATGAAAATCTAAGTTGTTCCTTTTGGTCTTGTACAGACTTATGGATATAATATATATATATATATATATATATATATATATATATATATATATATATATATATATATTTTTTTACCATATTCTTTGCTGGTTTTATTTGGTGTAAATGGAATTACGGAATGAAAATGTAATTATTTTAGCGAGATGTTCTTCTACCTGGGATGTCCAAGTTCGAGGAGACTCGTCCGAAATTTTCGTAAAAATACTAGATTTTATTCAAGTATATTCTTTAAATTAAATAGGCTTGTCGAGGCTATGATAGTAAGTCGTGTTCGATCAAGGCTTGGGTATGGAGTCGTGACAAAATTTTATACCCAATTTCGGACACTTATGTACTTATATAAATTATTTTCCGAAAGCACCATCAAATCAAATTATCTTTTACTTTAAAATCGATGTGTTACATAAGTAATGCCCAAGGGGGTGTTACATTCCCCCAATTCATGGAGGGTGAGGCCTTTTTAATAAATCCTAGGGATTTGATACTCTTAATAGTTAATTATGAAATTTGTTTTCTTTGTTTCATTTTTCGTTCTTATTTTTTTTTCCCTCTTAATTGTTTGAATCTAGATTGAATAGCTTCTTTTTGTTTGAATTTTTCATATGATGCTTAATTACCACAGTTTTGAGGCTGATTTTTCAGAGATTAAATGATGCATTGAAGGTGTTTAGTGTATTGTTTATATGAAACGGAAACCCATCCCTCTGCGTGAATTTTCTTTAGATGGACTTAATTAAAATAAGAAGAGGAACTAAAGAAACCCAATTTATAGTAATATCTTGTGCAGCCTTTACTTTTTGGGAGATATTTGTCTATAATTTTTGTTTTTTATCAAATACTATCCATATATATATATATATATATATATATATATATATATATATATATATATATATATATATATATATATATATATTAAGCAAGGTGACAAGTTACCATAAATTTATTAATAAAATAAAAAATAAAACAAGAATATGGGGGACAAAACCAAAACCCATGCAAAATAAATGAGAATCAAGCAAACCTAGAATTAGGTTTTTATTCGATCTCAGTTATACTTCTTACGAGATTTGAACTTAACCACGGTATAACCATCATCAACAATATTATCATTATTCTGCTCTCCTTCCTTGGAAGTACTTGTATCGTTTTGCTTTTCCAACCAAACGGATAAAACATTAAAATCATTATGAGATAGAGGTATAAAAGCTCTTTGCATTAATGGTATAACATCAACCTCTTTGCATAACGGGTGTAAAAGATCTTACGAAAATGTAGTCATTCGAAATTTAGAGTTAAATATTAAATGGTAGGCATGATGACCAGTGAGAATTTTTATTTACACTACTTGTTGGATGGCTGCATCTTTTTCAAGTGAGGAAGGTTGATCTAAGCCTTGGACTAATTAATTAGATTATTGCTAAACCAGTATGCATGTAAGGGCATAAACTATGTTTCAAAAGTCGATGCTTGATATTTTGATGCATCTTATCTTACCGTATAATAGTAAAGCCGTACAAATATAATATCAGAACCCAAGGGGTTGTACAACCTCTCTCATACAATCCAAGTGATACTAAACTGTATAGCATCTAAGCATATGCTCCTTTCTATTCAACATTAGCTTCATTTTAAGTTAATGTGCTATGCATACCTATATAAAGTAATAGAGCATTTAGGTAGCGCTTGGTACAAGTTTTATTTTAATATTCTCAAGAATGCATATATGAGTATGGGAATAAAAGCTTCCCATTTTTTATATAAGTTTTAAAAAACTATTATCAGACATAAAATATGCACATGAATAAAATTAATGAATCAGTGTTGAAAACTATATTCTCAGGTGTGCACATTCCATGAACCAAACGTGAGGTGATGGGTAAAGGTTGATTACAGAAGAGAGAAACTCGTGAGGTGATGAATGATATATATATATATATATATATATATATATATATAATTGCTTATGTGAATTGATTTGGTTAGAATTGATTTTGAAGTGAAGTGATATCTTACAAACGTTAGCCTATTTTGATTCATTCCGTTAGTTTTGCACTAACGGCGTTAGGTTTTTGTCCAGCGGTTGCGAAACCACCACCACTCGCTAGAATCTCGGAATTTTGGGTTTAGAGAGTGAAAACCCCATTTACTATTTATCTCTTCTTCCTTATCTTTCTCCCTTCGTCCTTCCTCTCATTCTCCCTCTCATATTCCTTCCTCCTTCCTCCCATTCTCTCTCTCATATTTTTCAGAGCTATTGTTGCTTCTTCTTCTTCATGTCTGTACAAGTTCAAATACCCCCCACACGTTTCATATAATCCTAAAGCTTTTATCAACAAATTGATTCAGAGATGCGTGAATACCCAAAAAAATTTAAAAAAGTAATTCACTCACTGGAAAATTCAAAAACGGAATTTCACATACAATCATCAATTAATTAATATAGATATTAGAGGGTTTTGGAGCATAGGATAGCATACCCCAAACTACGATGCATTCCTCGCTAGTAGCACTAGCTTGATTGTCCTGGCACTCAATACCTCAAGCAATAATCTATTCAATTCAAATTGAATTAGGTTAGATTATTCAATATTCCAAGAAAACAATGATGATGATTTATGAACAAAGTACGATTACATAGATCCGTGATATGGGTTCTGCAAAAAGCGCAGTTATCGACAACAATGTCTCAAATCAATTACAGGAAGAAAAAAAACATTTAGCATCAGAAAGTGAAATGAGAAAATTAGGGTTTGGGAGAGAATGGCGAATCCCAAGCCCATAGAGCAACTGCATTCCACTTCTTGATCTTGAATCGCTTCTGCTTCTTTGAAGAAGGATCGACGCTGCTGCTGTAGGGCTCGCCGACCGGTACCATTGGCAAGTCAGAATCCATATTCGCCATTTCTCTCTCTTTCACATGGGGAGGAAGAAGGAAGGGAGGAAGAGAATGAAGAAGAGAGAAAAAGGGAAAATGGGGCTTTTGTAACACCCCGACTTTTATTTGTTTTCTAATATCAGAAATTTATATAATTATGTTTATATTTTTATCTGAGACTTAGAAAACTATTTTAAATAAACGGAGTTTACCACTCAATCCTACTTGAATGTAGGAAGCTACGATTAAAATTTAGGTTGGAAAGTCAGCTGAAACCCAGCCCGTGAATTCCATTGACAGTATGATAATACTGCTAAAAAGACCTAATTTTAATTCGTGAACAAAAGACTTAAGTTTAGTATTTTATTTTCTACAATTCTGTATTTTTAGAATTTTTTCAGAAAAAAATAAAATAATTTACGTATTATGGGCGGAAAGCGTAATCGGGTAGACGACGGAAGGAAATTAGAGTTTCTAAGAGTAGTAAGAGGGGTTTATCTTAGGATTTTGAGATGATTCAAGGGGATGAATCATATTTTTAAGTCTTGAAGGTTTTTCATGGTTAAATAGAAAATTTAGAAATTTTACGGTTAAGTCCCCGGAACTTTCCGTAATTACCCTTTTGTCCCTAAATTAGTTTTTAAGTTTTTCCAAGTGGATTGGGCTAGAATCCTTGTTTCCAATCTCAAATGGTCGTGTCTTAGAAGCCCAAACTTTTCTAGTTCATAGTTGAGTCCATAAAGCCCATTTAAGTTTCTTATCTTAAGTTTAAAGGCTTAAATCTTCAAGTGGGCCCCACAACAAACAAGAAAATGAAACCAAGCCCAAATGTGTCAAGCCCAAATGCATAAGCCCATAAGAGAAGATGACTTTCTCATTTGATGGATGAATCAAGATTTTCTAGAATGATCCACACTTTTCTACATCATTCTTGGTTTTTCTTCAACATTCTAGATTTGTCTCAAATGTTCTTGAATTATCCTAACTTGTCTTTCACTCATCAAATCAGCCAACCAAGTCAAAGATAAGCTAGCATTTAATGTGACAAAAATCATCATCATGACATTTTATTGTCTCATTTGCAAACTAGTCCTTCAACTATTGGAATCTTTGCAATTTGGTCCTTAGAACTTAATTGCATTTTGATCCTTGGAACATGACAACTCACCATCATCTAGGTTTTCCAACATTGACGCCCTCTCACTATAAATACCCTACTCTCACTTTTCATTTAGTTTTTTTGTCATTTGCTTCCAAAACTCTAAAGTTTCCAAGTTTCTTAGTTCTAAGTTGTAAAGAAGTTCTTGGATTTTCTTTGTCATTGATTTTCAAGAGGTAAATTCTAATCGTCATTCTTAATCATGCCTATGTTCTTTAGTAAGTTTCTTTATTGGCTTATATCATGGTTGTTCATCATTTTCAAGTTTCTAACCCCAGAAATTTGAAAAATCATAATAAATCCTAGGAAAATCTAATGATGATGAAACTACTTTCTATCTTCTAGATATCATGTCTACTATCTAAATCCAAGAGCATGAAGTAATGAAAAATCTTTTTCTTGAAAACCTAGCTTTGTGAACCTATCACCTTAGGGTTGGTAGAGTTTTGTTCATGTGTTTTCAGTATGATCATGTATTCTATATGGCATGTGTGACTACACACTCTAATCCATGTTAGTCTCTTAAAATGAATATTTTACTCAAAAATATTTGTTTTGGCCGAACCCTAAGTGGGTGAGTTTTGTTGAGTTTTGTTCATGATTTTCAAAAATGATCTTAGAAATCAAGCTCTTAGTATATATACTTTATAAATCCAAGTTGATTTGTTAAACTAACCCTAGCTCTATGAACCTATTGAGGCCGAATCTATGTATAAAAGAGTTAGGAAGCTTTGAGTTTTAAACTTAGTTATTTAGTCACTAATCTATGATTTAGGTTAATCAAGGATCATTAATCCATAACTTAATCATGATTAGAAGTTTTAGTCATTCAAAACCCTAGAGGACGTGACTATGTATTAGGGTTTAGAATGTTTTTTTAGTTTCTTGAGTTGTAACTATTTGGTTGTAATGGTTAAGGTTAGTTGAGTAACGGCATTTAGGTAATTGAAATTTCAAGGAATCTAAGTTCATCAAGGAGTCTTCAAGAGGTAAGGGAGCTTACCCGAGGGATTTTCTTAACACTATTTGGTTGTGGTGTGGTTTATGTGATTTATGTGTGGGTTGTGGCTATTGGTTTTAGTGGTGTGGTTTATATGATTTATATGTGGTTGTGGTTGTTGGTTTTGTTATTTACGGGTGTGGTTTATCGCTGTATTGGTGTGGAGTAGTGTTTAATTTATTTAATTATTTGTAATTGTATATTCTCTTCTTTGCTATGATGCATGATCTCGGGTAAATATCTCATGATATAATCCGTTGGTTGATGTGTGGCTTTGACAAAGGGGCGTGCTCAATTAAAGTTTAATCCGATAAAGCTTTAAGAAGCTACGCAAATTATATTCAATGTTTTAATGGTAAAATATTGATATATAATATTAAAGGAATTTTATTTTGAGGAAAGTGAGTTTTGGAAAATATTTTTAGCACTCGCTATATTTTATATAAGAAAACCCAAATATTACAAAATATTCTTTATATGAAATTAATTGGTGAAAATAAGTTAATCATGATTTTAAGATTAATTAAGTGAAAAAGTTAAGTTTTGGCTTAAAAAGTCTTAAAATAATATTTGACTAGCAAATTTGGAAAATTGTAGATGGCAAGTATTTTTGAAACAGCAGGTGGATATTTTGAGGAGAATAAACCTCAAGTGACTCCATTGGTTGTGAGAAACTAAGTTTTATGATTTCAAGGATTTTATAATGAATTTCTACCTTGGAAAAGATTTTCGTGCGGAATGAGCTTACTCAATGACGATTTTCGGTAACTTGGATAAATTACGGAGATATTATTTGGATATGTTTTCATAGACCAAAACCGACGTAAACGATGCAAAAGCCTCCATATGGAACTTAGTAATTGAGATGTCTGGGTACTAATGTTCTTATGGCGTTATCCTATTTTGGATTGGTTTTCCGCAGACAAAAATGACGAATTGACGATATGGAACTTAGTAACCGAGACGTTGGGGTACTAGTGTTCTTATGATGTTATAGACTTGGTGTCAGTAGGTAGACGTGTATACACTTCATCACGTAATAAACTCAGAAAAAGATTTATGATGTTTTCTATTACCACCTAACCCAAGATTGATTGCAAGGTTTAAGGTTTCGTGACTAAGCACCTCTGACCGTGTCCTGTGTTGTTGAGAAAGACTTTAAGACATTTAAAACTACGTTGGTTGTAGTTTGAGCTTTGACAAAGGAAAGATTACACACGAAGAAAACGATGCAGAAAAAAATATTTTTTATATGCATGCATCGCGACGTGCCTCTCGTGTCCTTATGTCTCCGATAACCAAATGTGCGGTATATGGTTACGGGTTATGTCGATACCTTGATGATAGGGTATTTTGCCACGGTTATGTCGGATACCTTGATGATAGGGTATTTGGCCACGGTTATGTCGATACCTTGATGATAGGTATTTTAGCTACAATTATGTGTCGATATACCTTGATGATAGTATTTACGGTTATCCGTGGTGCTTTAATGAATAAAGTATTCCATGCCACGAAGTGCCTAATAATTGGCTATTGAGTTTGATCAACCATTGACGCGGTGTACAGGATCTCCTCAGTTCTGAGGAAAGTTAGATGATGTCACAGTGCTCATGACATAGTTTTCCAACCATGATGTTTCTAGGAAACCCATTGAGAAATTGTATGCTATAGTATGGATGCTATGTTGTTATAACATGAAATGAACATGTGCTCTCTTTTTGTGCGAGCATTTAGTTATTTTGGTAAATCCATATATTGACGCCTCACCCAACAAACATATCAGGCCACTGTGGATCGAGATTTCTTACAGAAGGAGTAGGTTATCTAGTTCAGACATGTCAGGTCGCTCGAGCTGACTTTAGGAGGGCGCATAGATAGCCACTCCTTTAGGTTATATTGGATATATGTTTTGAGAGTTTAAACCGATAATGATCTAGATGTGAAGATATGAGGAGATAGTTGAATAACTTATATACACATGAATTATGTGTGGTTTGATTTCGTTGTTGTTGTCTTGAGGATTAAAAGGAAAAAAAATTATCACCATATTTTGAAAAAGATGAACACGGAGAAAACATTATTTTCCGAAAGTAACCAAGAAATTAAGTTTATTTACATAAACTAGTAACCATGTGATGACCCGAAGCTGTGGTGTCACACTTTTCTCTCTCAAATCCAGATTCCCGACGAGTGGTGGTTTCCAAAGAACTCATCCACATAAACCTAACGATAGTGCAAACCCAACTCGCAGAGAGACCAAAATAGGATAACGCTTGTAAGATAAAGGACCAAACGGAACAATAAATAAATGAATGACCAAAATGACCTAAAATAAAGAGAACGGGACCAAAAGAGTAATATGGACCTCCCTTTTAGTGTCATAGATGCAGATGGTATTGAAGTTATTGATTATCCCAAGTTATTCCCAACTCCTAGTCCCGTTAAAAGTGACAGTAAATCGAATCTCACGACTTTGGATGATGGCTGATAATTTAATAGTTCCATGATCACCCATGGTCAAGTTTCATTTTTGGTAAAACCTGAATTTGGTGAAAGGCTTTTGTAAACTATTTTTAAACTAAGAAAAATAATTGTAAATATATTTGTTTACTCGTAGTGGATCTCACTATTTATTTTGAGTTGTTAATGAGGAAGTATTAACCCAGGCTTTAGACGGGCTCAACAACGCTCGCGCCAGCCACGGACCAGTTGCGGCTTTGGGACATTTAACTTGACTGACCCACTTTTAGGACTTGCTTGGTGGTTAGATAAGAGGGACTCGAATATGATAAACTATCATATCTTGTCCGAAACTTTTGTTTGGTGAGCCACCAGGATAAGATAAATCAATTTTGTCACCTATTCATCAAGTCCATCTAGTTAAAATTTATCATTTAGGAGTGGTTGCTGAACTCAACGTGGGATATGATAAAGTGATTTAAAGTATAATAAAATATAAAAATATTTTATATATAAAATAATTAAAGTATAATAAAATTAAGAATTAAAGTATAATAAAAATATAACATGGTTACCAAAATGTGTAATAAAATATAAAATAATAAAAATATTAATAAGTTTTTTTTTAGTTTGTCACAATTAATTTTGTTATTTTATTTTATTTTAAAACTGAAAAAGTATTCAATAATTTAACTATATGTAAAGTAAAAGCTAAAAATGAATATTTTAAAATTATAAAAAATTTTAAGTTAACACATATTAAAAAAAAATTAAATAATTATATGTAATTTTATCATAAGGATAATTTTATATTTTTATATATTTTAAAAATGAAAAATTATAAAAAAAATCTAATAAATATGAAACATTTAAAATAAAAACGAAAATTTTAAAATTTATACTAAAACTACAATGCTATCTAATAAGTTATCCGCGGACCTCAACTTCTGATAAGGCTAACAAACTCTTATCCTACTCATATCATATCCCCACCAATAATCAATTATCAGCTTTCTGCCAGAATTGAAAAATTCAAAATATAATCAATTATGGCCATACAGATAATCGACTATGAGCTGTCTGTTTGCAGTTCTGAGTTTTCCAGAACCAAATAATTGATTATGGGCCTCAAGATAATCGATTAAAAAAATTATTTCATCAGAAAAATGATGTTTTTCAAACTTCAAAACATTCTTAACACTTATGAAAAACATTTTTAACATTTTCATAAATTATTCAAATCATTTTTCCAAGCCTTTGAAAAACTTTAAGCCCATTTTGAATTTTAAATCCACTTTTAGTTATTTCAATTTTAATGGCCAATCCTACACTTGAATCTTACAAATAATCCTAAGACCAAACTTAAGCTATATATCCTTGAAGTTCTTCTCTTGGTCTTAGATGATCTTTCTTTGACTTGCACTTTCATTTTCTCAATCAATTGTTGTGATTTTGTTGTTCATCATCAAAATTAAGTTCCTGAAAGTACATAGCATCCACATTCTCCTCATTTTTAATGATGACAAAACAATATTGAGATTTTTGAAAAACTTAGGTGGGAGGTTAGTCACAAATATCATGTAAAAGATAATCAGAGTGGTAAGCGCATATGAGAAGCATGAAGTGTAAAAACTCCCCCTTACTAAGTGCATATATCAATAGGGTTCAGAAAATAAAATTAACATTTAGATCTCTCCCTCACTTGGTGCCATATAATAAGGATATGAAAATTAATTTCAATGACACATGAAATACCATGCTAGTCACTTTGCATTCAAAGTCTTTTCAAGTTCGAGTACATTGAACAAATGGCATAACTATGTTTTTCCAAACATGCAAATATATCCATTCAACCATATCAATTATCCAAGCATCCAAATATATTTTCATTCATCCATATCAATTGTCCAAGCATGTAGATATTCATCCAAATATATTTTTATTCATTCAAATATATTTTTGTCTATTTCAAGCATATAGCATTGTCATTCAACTACATATACAAAAATAATACAATCATCATTCAACCATCCATACAGCAATAATTCAATGCATATCTCTCCCTCCTTTTGTCATTATAAAAAAAATGATCTAATCATTCAATCATGACATCTACCACTCAAAGCCATCAACAACCGTCCACACAATTTAAAATTTCAGAAATAATCAATCAAGATAGATAGCATCCACATTAGGAGTTGTAACACCTCGATTTTCGTATACGTTATATTAACGGTAAAGATATATTTATTTATATTTTTATCTG
>JAUPTC010000375.1:0-32000 GCA_030762895.1 Sophora flavescens
AAAAAGGACCCAACAGAGACAACAGGGAGAAGGAGAAAAATCGGAAAGAGGGGGAAAACACACAAAACCTGAAGGAGGGAGACAGCAAAAAAATACTCTGATACCAAGAGGAAAAGATCGAAAAAAAAACATCTTTCTTTCCTTCTTTCGTTCTCTGTTTCTCCCTGCATCATCCCCTTCCTCTCATTCTTCATCTTCTTCAACAGAACCTGCAACAACAAAACAAAAAAAAAACCGAAAAGAGCCACACCCAAACCAGAACCACTTCACATCTCCTTCCTCCTTCACTCAACCGCACGCCACCGTCCCTGGGTGGACTTCCGGCCGCCGTGCGACGTAGGGGAAGACGCCGCACCACACGGATCTGAGGCCACCACACCAGATCCGTCCTCCTCGTGTCATCCCTCGCCGCCACAAGCTCCGCCCCTGTCCACGCCAGGTTCCAGCCACCCAGCCGCTCCAGATCCGGCCAGAACCACGAGCTGCCGCTGGCTAAGGCCTCCACGTCGCGCTCCTCCCTGTCGCTGTCGTAGATCCGTGCCGCAGCCGTCGTCCAGACCACCCCTTTCACTGCTCCGCGACGCTGCTTTCGTGTTGGGTACTCTGGTTCAGATGGCCATTAATCTTCATTTTTGCTTGTCTGCCTGATCTTCATTTCTGTTGCCTGTGTTTATTTCATGTTGCATGATGGGCTTGGGGAGGGCACATATCTGCTGCATCGTGGGCCTTGAAACATTGTTTTGTTTGGATGCTATTCTGTGTTGTGTGTTTACTACTAGTCCAAAAAATCTCTTTTAAAAAAAATATTTCAATCATTTTTTTTAAATAAAAATTCTGCTCAAAAAATTTTGAAATAAAAGTTTCTTTGGAGTTTACGTAATAATCTACGACATTGATGTATGATTTTCTCATCCTCAAGTGTCGTATGAATTGTAAGGGTTCATCGTATAGCTCCGCTATCTTTAATCCTGTGCAAGGGTGAATTCTTTTTGTATAAAATAATAAATGCTTTCAATTTACTCCTTTCTATCAAAATTTTATTCAAAAAATAAAAAATAAAAATCTCTTTTTAATTCACGCAACAATCTAAATCGAAAAATAATTGTGGGATTGCTTTGTGAGAGGTTTCACACTCAATTCCTTAGGTGCGAGATAGCTCTGTGGACGTATTTGCCATGTTCTACCTCGTTTAGGAGTTTTTGACATAAAAAAATATTAAATAAATAAAAAACGAAAATACATAAAAACCTTTTAAAATAAAATCAAAACAAAATCAAATCCTTTTTATCAAAAATTAAAACCAACCAATCAAATTTTTCAAGAGAACTACGTGGCTTTGAGTTTCCCATCGCTTTAGGGAATACGTAGGAGCAAGATAAATCATCTTGTCGGGCCAAAACTAAATTTTCCCTTTTTGTATCTCCTTTTTATGTTAAAATAATTAATCAAAAATTAAACTTTTCTATTTTTAGGGATGTTCTATGGACACGGTGCCATGCTCAGTCCCTTAGATTTGAGGTTGCCCTGTGGACTCATGTGCCATGTTCAACCTCATTTAATTTTTCTAAACAATAAATTTAAAGATATAAGAACTGATAAAAATCTAAAATATTTAAAATTAAAAATAACACTTTCTTGTAAATAATTTTTGGGTAGAATAAATATTTAAAAGGTTATTAAAATGTTTTTGCACAATTAACTTGAGGTCTGCAGTTTTTAAAGCGGGCGATGTGGGGTGCTAATACCTTCCCTACTCGTAACCGACTCCCGGACTCATATCTCTCTTTTTTTAAAAGACCAGTTTACCTTTAAATAATTGGGTTTTCTAAGATTTTCCCAATAAAAATTTTAGTGGCGACTCCTCTGTTTTTTACCCTTCTTTCTGCGGCTCCCGGACGGGACGGTCGCGACAGCTGGCGACTCCACTGGGGACGACTTTGAGAGTCAGGCCTATCATAGTTGGTTGTGCAAATTTTATTTTATTTTATTTTTTATTTTTTTTTCTTTCCTCTTCTTTAAAAAAAAAATGGTTTTTTTTTTTTTTTTTTTTTTTTTTAATGCTTCCATAACTGCTTTTGTATATTCTTGCAACCTTAGGGTAGAGAACTTTTGTATTTGTGTTGTTTGTTCCCTTTTGCAGGCTTGGGGTAGTTTTATTTTAGTAGGTTTTGTGAAGGTTTGTGTGCTCCCATCACACACATCACTATCACAACTGGCACACACTTTTGGCTCTATACCCGAGCTTGCTCAAAACTCAAGGATTAGGCGGTGTCTCGACATTGTCATTGAAGAGGTCTCGTACCTCCCTGACATTTGTTGATTCACCACTCAGGTTGTACCCGATATCATGGGATGGTCATATTGAGAGGGTTTATCCCTACTTGTGACTAGATTCATGAATCGGATCCTTATCTTTCGAGATAGGGGCAATCTGGGAACCATGGCTTTTAGAAGTCTAGATCCTACCTAATTTTCACTGATAGAGCAAACTTAGTAGCCAACCTATTTAGAGTCATTACCTCAGGTTTTTCCAACCCTAAGTTTTACCCAATTTAGGACAAAGGGAGCATACTTTTTCTCTCTCTCCATTTTTTTTTTTGGCATCATAAACATAAATTGTCATGCACATACATATTTATTATGAAGTTTTTTTTTTAAAAAAAAAAAAAAGAAAAAAAGAAAAGGAAAAGGGGGCGACACATCATCGCTCCAAGCCCGAATGACATGTTCGAATATTATTGCACTTCTAATAAGCGGCGTGTCATAGTGAAGGTAGTGCATTGACAGCATACCCGACATAGGGTTCCCAACCCTACTGGGGTTCATGCAACATGAAGCATGTAGGGCATTTTTTTCGTGTGTTTTATTTCTAATTGTTTCTTTATTTGTGTTTCTTGACAGGAAGACCTTAGTATTAATCTTATAGCAAAGAATGGAAGGAACAAGCGTCGGAAAGAGTACTAGCAATGCAAGCAGTTCCAAGAAGAGCATCAAGATCGACGTGACACTCAATGATGTTCAGAGCTTATGGGAAATTAGTCAACAAATGTCAGAAAAGGCACGTTCGAACTTTAACAACAAGTATGGGAGGATACTAGATCTATTACGTATTAGGTGGATGCCCCGCTCTAAGTGCATTCGCTCGTATTGGAACTCAACTTTGAGATGTTTTGAATTGCACGACCTAGATGTAACTCCCACCATAGAGGAGTATGCTTACATGCTTTGAGACTGCCTATCCAAAAGGAATCACGTGTCTATTTGTATTATGGACAATATGTGGCGAGATGGGAAGATAGCAAGTCCGTTGGAACTTAAACTGGAACAATTGGATAAAGTGGAAAAAGGAAACACTACGGGCTTGAAGAGGCGATTCTTGGAAGGTTATCTTAGGGAGTTGGCTCAACAACAACGATGGGTTCTTTTTAATAGGTTGTTGGCTCTCCTCATCATCTACGGACTGGTGCTTTTTCCCTTTATTCCGGATGTGATTGATCGATCAGCCATGGACGTCTTCTACGAGTTGAGGAATATGGGGTGAATTTAGTCCCCTGCTATCCTAGCTGAGACTTTTCTCTCACTACAAGTTTGTCATCGAATCAACAAGGAAAGTTGCGGTCTTGTGCACCAATGTTATATGTTTGGATTATGACTCACTTGTATGCCGGGAAACAAAATTGATAGAACGGATGACCCGTTGAAAGGATTCATTCGCATGCCGCTAAAGTCACGCAAACTATATGAATGGAAACAAGAGTTTGATCAGGTCGACTCACGTTCATTTAGATGGATGTGCCCATGGTACAATGGGGATTCCGTTATATTCAGTTGTGGAGGTTTCTCGAATGTCCCATTGATGGGACCCAGAGGATGTGTGTCATATTCACCAGCTCTAGTAATGTGCCAACTCAGGTGGACACAAGATGAACCCCTAAAAGAGCTGCTGGGTGGAGCATATTTCCTATATCAAGAATGTGAAAGCATCAAGAGTCAGACAATGGCAATAAGGTCAGCATGGAACAATATTCACATAAAAGGGCGTGATGAGTTAGGAAGGCGGATCATAGCTCGAACAAAAAGATATGAAGCATGGAGAGAGGCAAGAAGGGGGTGTCCTTCAAAACCCGGAACCCCCACCCAAAGGTCGAAAACAATCCTCTTACTGAGAAGATCAAATGCTGGAAAAAATTGAAATTCTAAAAGCTCAGATGGGGGTTTTGGATGAAAAAAACCAAGTTGCAGAAGTAACTATCATCAAGCTCCAAAGCCAGGTGCAAAAACTGAATTTACAGATCGAGAATTTGAGAAGTGAATGTGCCGATTCCTACGAAGCCCCAAGTCGCATGAAAAGGGCAAGAAAAGAGAAAGAAGCAGTGATCCAAGAGTTGCAAGCAAAGGTGGAGTGTCAAGAAAACACGCTAGTCAGAATTCTAAAGAAGAAAGAAGAGCTTGAGTGGGACGTAGGGGTTCATGTTGAAACAATACAGATACTAAAGGAGAGAGTTGGATCTCTACAAGAATCCTTGGCCCCAGGCAAGAACTTTACTCGATCGAGGATGGAACGAAGCTGCCGGATATCGTCAATTATTAATAGAAGCTAATGAAAGGGAAAATTGGCTCAGGACCAAAATGCAAGAAAATGAAAGAGGAGAAGCTCAACGTCACGAGAATGGGTAAAGGGATGGAAATTGGTTGTAAGGGATGTGATCTATGAAAGGGAAGCATGGAGAAGAAAATATGAAGACATGATTGGTAGAATTCAATATCATACTTCCCAGTTGGTGGATCGATTTGAAGAAGTATCAATTCAGGTCTACAAGAACCCTTTCCTCCAAATACCACCGGAGGTGACTCGAGTTCTTCAAGCATTTTGGGAAGCTTGCAAAGGGATTCAGGAAAAAGAAGATGAAGCTCTTGGCATAGTATTTTGAGGTCCCCAAAGATGGTTTAGAAATATGAAAACTCTCGATGTATTGTTTTTCTAGTTGACCAAAGACTCATGTTTGTATTGCAACATCCATCCAATGAAATAGAAGTTTTCATCAATTTTTTTGTGGAATGCTCTCTCTTTTTCCAGATGATATCTGTCGAGGAGTGAATTCTCCCTTAGATACTTCATCAACTATATTTTTACCCTAAAAACGATGTGTTTTCCGCGTAAAATATGGGTATCATCAAACAATGACATTGCTAGTACAAGATGTGGTCTATCGAGGAGTGAATTCTCCCTTGGACTCGACATCAACTGCAGTCAAGCTAGAGGGAATTATACCACTAGATTTGATTGCAGGTTGAGTATTCTTGCTATAAGTATATGCGACGGTCTTCCTATGAAAAATGAAGTTTAATTAGTTTATGCTCTTTTCTTTTGATTTTATTCATTTATTCTTTCTTTTATTAAATAAAACAGTGTGGTTTTTTGAACAATTGCTCCAAGACACCCTTATCGCACTCGATCACAGGCAAGAGCCATGGCGGATGAACTAGAAGAAGTTCAAGTGATCAGGGATGAAGTCAGTCAAATCAAAGATCAGATGGCTAAGATGATGGAGATCCTACAAGAAATGCAAAAGGAGAAGAACACAGAGGAGAACCCTCCAGCCTCGAACGAAGGACAGCCAGCCACACCTCTCATCCCGCCTGGTTTTTCTCAGATTCCTATTCAAGGCTTCAACCAACCAGGGGCCATGATGCCTCTCAACCCAACTCATTTTCCATTTGACTCGAACAATCCCCATACGGTTTGCCTCGTGGGTTTGTACCACCAACAGCCCCTGATCCACAAGATGGTATTCGAACTCCGAACACATCACTCAAGCACAAATCCCCACCAATACTTGCCGAAATACCGCAAGCATGAGAATGTCAACTCTCTGAGATGGTAACACCCCGATAGTGACACCTACTGTCAATCCAAGGCCCCCACAATACACCCTACATTATGGACCCCGTGGGGCTCAAATGATGCCAAACTTTGGTTCCTCCTCCATGCCATATTCATTTCCCCATAATATGTACGGAGAAGCTCCAGGTGAATCGATCGGGGAGATTCCCGATCTAAAGAAAAGCTGGAAGTAATAGAGGAAAGATTGCGGGCCATTGAAGGGGTAAATAGTTATGGTCTTCGGGATGCCTCGGAACTCTGTCTCGGTGCCAAATGTTGTAATTCCGCCGAAATTTAAGGTGCCTGATTTTGACAAATACCGGGAACCACTTGTCCCAAGAACCATTTGACCATGTATGTTAGGAAGATGGCGTCACATGCCCGAGATGATAAACTCTTGATTCACTTCTTCCAAGACAGCTTGGCCAGGCAGACTTCAAATTGGTATACGCATCTTGAGCGGGCACACATCCGATCCTTCAAAGATCTAGCAGATGCATTCCTGAGCAAAGACAAGTACAATGTTGACATGGCTCCCGATAGGATGCAACTCCAAAATATGTCAAAAAGGGATGTAGAGACTTTCAAAGAGTACGCGCAACGATGGAGGAAGGCGGCTGCTCAGGTGGAACCTCCCTTAGCCGAGAAAGAAATCGTAGCAATGTTCATTGATACACTCCAGTCGCCTTTCTATGATAGGATGATTGGGAGTGTGTCATCAAATTTTTCTGACATGGTCATCATCGGCGAGAGAATTGAAAGTGGAATGAGGAATGGTAAGATCGTCGAGACTTCAGTAGGGAACGGCCCAAAGAAAACCCCATTCGTGAAAAAGAAGGAAGGAGAGGCACATGCAGTAACCTTGGAACAGAAGAAATCGAACCAATGGAGACCCAACCAAACACCCGCCTTCCATGCCCAATACGCCCCATATTACCAACCACCTCCATATCACCAAGCCAACCAGCCATACATCGCTGCAACCTCGCAATTTCCAAACCCTCAACAAATGGCTCCCTACCGACCATCATACCCTTCTCGGCCTCAAACACACCCCACCATGCCACCTCAAATCGTCCGACCTCTAAATCCAAAACCCAAACACCAGCCAAGCAAGACCACCATATAACCCGGAAAAGAAAGCCGGTGCGTTTTGACCCAATACCCATGACCTACACCGAACTATTCCGCCAACTTGTGAGCAAATCCGTGCTAACTCCTATCCCGACACGACCACTAGACCCTCCTTAGCCAAACTGGTACGACCCAAATGCTCGATGTGAATAGCACGATGGGGCAACAGGACATTCCACCGAGAGTTGTAGAGCTTTGAAGTTTAAGGTCCTAGACCTGATTAATGCCAAATGGTTGAGCTTTCGAAGGATGCTCCAAATGTGGCACAGGGTCCTATGCCAAATCATGGGAGTTCTGGGGTCAATGCCATTGAGAGCTTCTTGGAACATACTCTAAAGGGTAAAGTGGGCGATGTTAGGACTCCTATGAGAGTTGTTTTTAGAGAGATGTGCAAATGTGGATTGATCCAAATCCCGACCCACGGAAGAAAAAGCTCTCCGATGGAGAGATAAGGTGTGACTTTGATGGAAACATGGGGCATTCGATTGAAAGCTGTTCAGAGTTTCGGCAAGTCGTGCAGCGATTAATGGATATGAAGATTATCTTAATTGGTTGTGGATCAAATGAATGTGCCATTAATATGGTTGCTGAATCTACAACTTCCCCAACCCCAATTAAGATAACCCCTTTTACTGTTGTGGTTAATTCTCGGCCAGTTCCTGAGCAAGTCCCTCCGAAACCAAGTGGTGATATACTATACCGAGAAGAAACCTTTGTCGGTTCCAAGTGGGCCAACACCGATCGTCATCCGAGTTCCAAGTCCTTTCCCTTACAAGGACACCAAAGCAGTACCATGGAAGTATGAGATGCGAGGTCCAACCCAATCCTTCCAACGGGACTCTTGTGGTCACCAACATTTCAGGAATTGGTGGAATGACTAGGAGTGGTCGCATTTACACTCCAGAGGTATTGCGAAAAGGGGAAATAGAAAAGGAAGGAAAGGATCACAAAGGGAAAGAGAAGGTGGAAGAAATCCTAGATGACAAGGAAGCAAACGGGGGTGAGAATAAAAGGGGTGTATCGATGAGGAGGTAGGCGAATTCTTGAAGTTCATCAAGCGAGTGAATATAGGGTTGTGGATCGGTTAAATCGGACTCGGCTCGGATATCTCTTTTGTCTCTATTAATGAACTCGAGCCACACAGAAGAGTGCGATGAAGGTGTTGAATCAAGCGCATGTCTCCCATGACATCCACAGTTGATAAGCTCGATAACATTGTAGGTAACATAGTTGCTTGATAATTATGTCACTTTCACCGATGATGAAATACCAGGTCGAAGGTATGGGGCACAACAAGGCCTTGCACATTTTCGTGAAGTGCCGAGACCATGTCATGGCCAGGGTTCTCATTGATAATGGCTCTTCTTTGAATGTAATGCCAAAGTCAACACTGGCGAAGTTTCCTTTCGATGGAACTCATATGAAGCCAAGCACAATGATCGTAAGAGCTTTCGACGGCACCCGAAGGGAAGTCATGGGAGAAATTGAATTGCCCATTCAGATTGGCCCATGCACCTTTGAAGTACTTTTCCAAGTAATGGACATCACACCAACATACGATTGTCTCCTAGGGCGACCATGGATCCATTAAATGCGGAGCTGTACCTTCCACATTGCACCGGAAGGTGAAGTTCATTGTTAATTGTAAGTGATAATTGTCTGCGGAGAGGAGGATCACGTTAGTAAGCAAGACATCAACAACCCCTTATATTGAAGCTGCCGAGGAAGCTCTCGAGACCGCCTACCAATCACTTGAAATTGCCACTGCCAGTTAGGTTGGGGAGGGAGCTCCACTCTTGAAACCTCGGTCATCCAAAGCATCCATCATGATGGCCAAGGTTATGCTTCAAGGAGGATACCAACCTGGAAGCGGTCTGGGGAATAATAGCCAAGGTGTCGCTGACATCCTCATGCTCACTGAGAACAGGGATAGGTTTGGGCTGGGATACAAACCCACTAAGGCCGACAAGATGAGGGTGATAGAAGAGAAGAAAAGAAAGAGGTTGGCTCGGCTGGAAAATCGTGAATGCGAGGCTGAAAGGGTTCCCATCTGTGACATTCGACAGAGCTTTCGAAGCGTAGGGTTCGCATTCCTGGACCAGGCAGCAGCTATTGAAGATGATTATCCTGCCGATCATGGTGTCAACCTGGTGTATCCATGCTCTCCGGATACAGAGCTCAACAATTGGGAGATCATTGAATTCCCCAAGACCATAGAGTCCTTTTCAAAGTAATTCTGTAATGCTTATCCTTTAGCTCTGCCCAAGGCTTTAGGAATTTTGTTGTAATGGGCTTACTTGTTTCCGTTTCAGTATGACTTATCAATAAATGCATGCATTCAGTATCTTTGTGTTATTATCTCTCTTTTTTACTTTCGTTTTTGTTCACCATCCCTCACCAATAAATGCAGTCTCTCGTCTTTAACCTTTATTCATTCATCTTTCCCTGATAATTACCCAAATGCAGATCTAAAAGTGACTCTCTTGAAAACGACAATGTTAGTAACCCATCATTCAATTTTGAGTATTCAGTTGATCATCTTTGTGGAGGTTGTTGATGATGACGGGGAAGTTCCCCTTGAACTTTTGAGATTGGTAGAACAAGAAGTCAGGGAAATCCGGCCCCATGAAGAGCCGAGTGAACTAATCAATTTGGGAACCAAAGATGATATAAAAGAGGTCAAGATTGGCCTTTCCCTGAAAGAAAAGGAGCGGAACAGATTGATCAGGTTGTTGACGGATTATAAAGATGTCTTCGCATGGTCGTACCAAGACATGCCAGGGTTAGACCCCAGTGTAGCAGAACACAAATTGCCATTAAAGCCGGAGTGTCCTCCAGTAAAGCAGAAGCTACGAAGGATGAAAGCGGAAATGTCCTTAAAGATCAAGGAGGAGGTCAAGAAACAACTGGATGCAGGTTTCCTAGAAGTTGTAAAGTACCCTCAATGGGTTGCTAACATCGTTCCTGTTCCCAAGAAAGATGGAAAAGTTCGAATGTGTGTTGACTATCGAGATCTGAACAGAGCTAGCCCAAAAGATGACTTTCCTTTGCCTCACATTGATGTTCTTGTAGATAATCTTTCTCAACAGCATTATTCTCTTTCATGGATGGTTTCTCGGGATATAATCAGATCAAGATGGCACTGAGGATATGGAGAAAACTACATTTGTCACTTTGTGGGGAACCTTTTGCTATAAGGTTATGCCCTTTGGCTTGAAAAATCTTTGGGGCAACATATCGGCGGGCTATGGTGGCTTTATTCCATGATATGATGCATAAGGAGATAGAAGTTTACGTAGATGACATGATCGCCAAGTCCAGATCCGAAGATGACCATGTTGATAATCTGCAAAAACTCTTTGAGCGGTTAAGAAAGTTTAAGCTCCGATTAAATCCAGCCAAATGCACCTTTGGAGTGAAATCGGGTAAGCTTACGGGGTTCATTGTTAGTCAAAAGAGGATAGAAGTTGATCCCGAAAAGGTTCGAGCAATCAACGATATGCCAGCACCTCAAACGGGAGAAAGGAAGTTCGTGGGTTTTTAGGAAGATTGAACTACATTGCCAGGTTCATTTCCCGATTAACGGCGACATGCGAACCAATCTTTTAAACTGTTGCGCAAAAATCAAGCTGTGACATGGAATGAAGATTGTCAAAAAGCCTTTGAGAAGATCAAACAATACCTACAAGAGCCTCCGGTCTTGGTTCCCCAGTGCGGGAGACCTCTCATCATGTATTTGATTTGTACTAGATCAATCTATGGGTTGTGTACTAGGGCAGCCACGATGAGTCGGGGAGGAAGGAACGTGCCATCTATTATCTAAGTAAGAAGTTCACCAGTTGTGAAGCCAACTACTCACTTTGTTAGAACGCACTTGTTGTGCTTTAGCATGGGCGGCTCGCCGTTTGAGGCATTACATGTTGTGTTATACTACCTGGTTGGTGTCCAAAATGGATCCGATCAAGTATATCTTTGATAAGCCCGCTGATTTGGAAGAATTGCTCGCTGGCAAGTCCTACTCTCAGAATATGACATTATCTATGTCACCCAAAAGGCAATAAAAGGGAGTGCCCTTGCAGAATATCTAGCCAATCAGCCGGTAGAAGATTATGGATCGATGCAATGTGATTTTCCAGATGAAGATATAATGGCTTTGTTTGATCGCGAGCAATCACCAGAAAAAGAAAAGTGGACTTTGTTATTTGACGGAGCTTCTAATGCATTGGGGCACGGAATCGGGGCAATCTTAATCTCACCAGAAAATGATTATTTCCCTGTCACTGCGAGGCTCTGCTTCGATTGTACAAACAACATAGCCGAATATGAAGCTTGTGCACTAGGGATTTTTAGCAGCAATAGAGGCAAAAGCAAGGAGACTGGAGGTATATGGGGACTCTGCATTAGTCATCCACCAGCTAAGAGGGAATGGGAAACCCGAGATGCCAAGTTAATTAATGTACCATGATTTCATCAAAGGTTTGATTGAAGCAGTTTGACGAAGTCACGTTTCATCATATTCCCGAGAAGATAACCTGATTAGGCTGATGCGCTGTCTACCTTGTCCTCAATGTTCAAAGTAAGTGACGAGAGGAACCTACCACTCATCAAAATGGAAAGTCGTGGTCATCCCGCATATTGTCAAGTGATAGAGGAAGAGTCGATCAAAAACCGTGGTACCATGACATCAAATGTTTCATCCAAAGAAGGGAATACCCTCCGGGCGCTTCAGAAAATGACAAAAGAACTCTAAGAAGACTTGCAATGGGTTTCTATTTAAATGGAGATATTCTCTACAAAAGAAACCATGACATGGTGTTGTTGAGGTGCGTTGACGCAAAAGAAGCTAAACTGATAGTTGAGGAGGTACATGAAGGACCTTTTGGAACACACGCGGCCGGTCATGCAATGGCCAAGAAAATCTTGAGGACTGGCCAATATTGGTTGACAATGGAGGCTGATTGCTTTAATTATGCGAAGAAGTGCCATAAGTGTCAAATATATGCTGATAAGGTTCATGCGCCGCCAGCTCCTTTGAATGTCATGTCGGCACCCTGGCCGTTCTCAATGTGGGGAATGGATGTGATCGGGCCCATCGAACCAAAAGCCTCAAATGGACATCGCTTCATTCTTGTTGCCATCGATTATTTCACCAAGTGGGTTGAGGCTGCATCTTATCCCAATGTGACCCGGAATGTCGTGATCAGATTTGTCAAAAGAGAGCTAATTTGTCGTTATGGGTTGCCGAAAGTGAGATTATCAGCGATAATGCGACCAATTTGAACAATAGGATGATGAAGGAGATGTGCGAAAATTTCAAGATAAAGCATCATAATTCCTCTCCGTACCGCCCAAAGATGAACGGGGCGGTGGAGGCCGCTAATAAAAATATCAAGAAGATTGTCCAAAAGATGGTGGTGACGTATAAGGATTGGCACGATATGTTACCTTTTGCTTTACACGGCTATCGTACCTCTATTCGCACCTCGACAGGGGCAACGCCATATTCTTTAGTTTATGGGATGGAGGCGGTGCTCCCGATTGAAGTAGAGATCCCCTCATTAAGAGTACTGAGAGAAGCAGAATTAGAAGAGGCTGAGTGGGTCCAGGATCGATTAGACCAATTGAACCTCATTGAAGAGAAGAGATTAGGGGCGTTGTGTCACGGCCAATTATACCAGAGAAGGTTGATGAGAGCTTATGAGAAGAAGGTACGCCCACGACAGTTTCGGGAGGGTGACCTGGTGCTCAAGAAGATTCTACCAATCCAAAAAGGATCATCGAGGGAATGGACTCCGAACTACGAAGGACCTTACGTTGTGAAAAAGGCCTTCTCTGGAGGAGCTTTAATTCTCACCAGGATGGATGGGGAAGACCTCCCGCTCCCTGTGAACTCGGATGCAGTAAAAAAGTATTATGCTTGAACACACTTCCCAAGAAGAAGAAGAAAAGAAAAGAAAAATGAAAAATGAAAAGAGAAAAGGCTCGCTAGACTGAAAATCTGAAAAGACAGTCTAGGCAAAAGTTAGAGCAACCCGCTAGACTGAAAACCTGAAAAGGCGGTCTAGGCAAAAGTTAGGGTTCAAAAAAATAAAATAAAAAATATAACAATGGAAGTGTCGTCAAGCCGATGAACTGGGGCAGTCCGTAGGTTGGATATATGAAGATTAGGGCAGACAACATCTCTGAAGCCAATTAATGAGCAGTCAAGATTGTATGAGGGATACTAAAATTGGTCATTGAAAGAGACATCACTTGAGGAGATGTGAATCTACTCGCAACGTTTTGCAACTTATGCTTTGTACACCTTTTTCAATCCAAATATAATGCCATTGTCTTCATTTACTTTATTTCGCTACCTTGGTCCTTTCCTCTTAACTTTTGTCATTTGTGTGTGTGAATTCATCCCGATAAGTATATCTTGAAACGTGAAGCAAGTAATGTTTTTTTAAGCAGTTCCTTAGAAAGCCTCAAAAGGTCTTGTGGGGCACGATGCTTCCCCTATAAAGGGCATCGAAGAAAGGAAGGAATACTGAGACTCAACCATCGAGATAATTATCATCAAGAACATCTAATCATCAGGGGATAAAAGTGCAATATATCTCTCCCCAGGATAAGATGGGCCTTGTTTTTAGTTCATCCTCAAGACCGATTTGTGATCGATGCCTTTAGGGGGTCAAGGATCCAATAATGAAAGAAATAGCAAAGAAGAAATAATCTATCATCAATCTTTTGCATCATGCCCAAAGTTAATAAGGGTTCTCATCATCATCATTCTTTCTGTAAATTGAAAACTAGTTATTTGAGTTTTCGCATTGTCATTCCATCAGTGAGCAAAATCTACATTCATATATTGCATTTGTCTATATGGCCTCACAAGCTCTTTTATCTTTCAGTTCGAGCTTCTAACGGGCAATCCACCCCGTAGGCTCTATTTATCTTTCGATTCGAGCTTCGACGGGCAATCCACCCCGTAAGCTCTTTTATCTTTCTGTTCGAGCTTCTCAAGGGCAATCCACCCCGTAAGCTCTTTTATCTTTCTGTTCGAGCTTCTGACGGGCAATCCACCCCGTAGGCTCTTTTTTATCTTTCAGTTCGAGCTTCTCACGGGCAATCCACCCCGTAAGCTCTTTTATCTTTCTGTTCGAGCTTCTCACGGGCAATCCACCCCGTAAGCTCTTTTATCTTCTGACGGGCAATCCACCCCGTACGCTCTTTTATCTTTCTGTTCGAGCTTCTGACGGGCAATCCACCCCGTTGGCTCTTTTATCTTTCGGTTCGAGCTTCTAACGGGCAATCCACCCCGTAGGCTCTTTTATCTTTCGGTTCGAGCTTCGACGGGCAATCCACCCCGTAAGCTCGTTTATCTTTCGGTTCGAGCTTCGATGGGCAATCCACCCCATAAGCTATTTTATCTTTCAGTTCGAGCTTCTCACGGGCAATCCACCCCGTAAGCTCTTTTATCTTTTTGTTTGATCCTATGACGGGCAATCCACCCCCGCAAGCTTTTGTGTGTAAATCTCGGTGGGCAATCTAACCCGCGGGTTCTTCCACGGAAATCGGTTTGTAGGCACAGGTCCTTTGCTTGTCAGTGTACCCCGGACGAAAATTGGAGTTCTTGTCTTTACAAGTTTCTTATAACGATAATCGGTTAACTATGGTTACACCTAATATCTACTAAGAAACAAGTAAAGAGGGGCATTGTGAACACCTAATTTTGTCCAGGATATTTTATCATTTTAATAAATATTTACAAAATTAAAAATGGAAAATAAAAATAAAATAAAAAATAATACATCTGAAAGTCAAATAAAAAAAAAATATAAAAAAAAAAAAAAAAAAAAAAAAAGAAAGAAAGGAAAAAACAGAGAAGACGTCTGAGTCCCTCTCCTGCACCATCTACGTCCTCTACTGCCTGCAGCTACAGTGTTGGTCATTCCCCCTCAGCCTTCCTCTTAACCCAACATACTCCCAAGCCTTCTTGAATGAAGCAACACTCAGATGGGGGCTGCTCAAGAGCCAGGGCAACTGTCAAAATCTCCCCCAAAGCTCAAGTAATCAATCTCCATTTTTAGTTAATTTTCGGAACTTGGGGAAAAGCATCTGTCTAGATCAGAGGAAGAAGAAACATAAATGGGAATGGAAAGGGACCTAAGCATGGTAACCTCTGCAACACTCAAGCTTGCAAGGTCCCAATGACATTGAGAAGAGTTCATCTTCTTCTATAAAAAGGACCCAACGAGAGACAACGAGGAGAAGGAGAAAAATCGGAAAGAGGGGGAAAACACACAAAACCTGAAGGAGGGGAGACAAAAAAAATACTCACGATACCAAGAGGAAAAGATCGAAAAAAAAACATCTTTCTTTCCTTCTTTTCGTTCTCTGTTTCTCCCGCATCATCCCTTCCTCTCATTCTTCATCTTCTTCAACAGAACCCGCAACAACAAAAAAAAAAAAAAAACCGAAAAGAACCACACCCAAACCAGAACCACTTCACATCTCCTTCCTCCTTCACTCAACCGCACGCCACGCCCCCCCGGGTGGACTTAGGCCTGCCGTGCGACGTTGGGGAAGACGCGGCACCACACGGATCTGAGGCCACCACACCAGATCCGTCCTCCTCGTGTCATCCCTCGCCGCCACAAGCTCCGCCCTGTCCACGCCGGAGTTCCAGCCACCCAGCCGCTCCGGATCCGGGCCGGAACCACGAGCTGCTGGCGGCTAAGGCCTCCACGTCGCGCTCCTCCCCTGTCGTTGTCGTAGATCCGTGCCGCGTGCCGTCGTCCGGACCACCCCTTTCATCGCTCCGCGACGCGCTTTCGTGTTGGGTACTACGGTTTGAGATGGCCATTAATCTTCATTTTTGCTTGTCCGCCTGATCTTCATTTCCTTTTGCTGTGTTTATTTCATGTTGCATGATGGGCTTGGGGAGGGCACATATCTCTTGCATCGTGGGCCTTGAAACATTGTTTTGTTTGGATGCTATTCTGTGTTGTGTGTTTACTACTAGTCCAAAAATCTCTTTTAAAAAAAATATTTCAATCATTTTTTTAAATAAAAATTCTGCTCAAAAAATTTTGAAATAAAAGTTTCTTTGGAGTTTACGTAATAATCTACGACATTGATGTATGATTTTCTCATCCTCAAGTGTCGTATGAATTGTAAGGGTTCATCGTATAGCTCCGCTATCTTTAATCTGTGCAAGGGTGAATTCTTTTTGTATAAAATAATAAATGCTTTCAATTTACTCCTTTCTATCAAAATTTTATTCAAAAAATAAAAAATAAAAATCTCTTTTTAATTCACGCAACAATCTAAATCGAAAAATAATTGTGGGATTGCTTTGTGAGAGGTTTCACACTCAATTCCTTAGGTGCGAGATAGCTCTGTGGACGTATTTGCCATGTTCTACCTCGTTTAGGAGTTTTTGACATAAAAAATATTAAATAAATAAAAAACGAAAATACATAAAAACCTTTTAAAATAAAATCAAAACAAAATCAAATCCTTTTTATCAAAAATTAAAACCCACCAATCAAATTTTTCAAGAGAACTACGTGGCTTTGAGTTTCCCATCGCACCCGGGAATACGTAGGAGCAAGATAAATCATCTTGTCGGGCCAAAACTAAATTTTCCCTTTTTGTATCTCCTTTTTATGTTAAAATAATTAATCAAAAATTAAACTTTTCTATTTTTAGGGATGTTCTATGGACACGGTCCATGCTCGATCCCTTAGATTTGAGGTTGCCCTGTGGACTCATGTGCCATGTTCAACCTCATTTAATTTTTCTAAACAATAAATTTAAAGATATAAGAACTGATAAAAATCTAAAATATTTAAAATTAAAAATAACACTTTCTTGTAAATAATTTTTGGGTAGAATAAATATTTAAAAGGTTATTAAAATGTTTTTGCACAATTAACTTGAGCAGACCTGTTTTTAAACGGGCGTGTGGGTCTTAATACCTTCCCCTACATGTGAACCGACTCCCGGACTCATATCTCTCTTTTTTTAAAAGACCAGTTTACCTTTAAATAATTGGGTTTTCTAAGATTTTCCCAATAAAAATTTTAGTGGCGACTCCTCTGTTTTTACCCTTCTTTCTGCGGCTCCCGGACGGGACGGTCGCGACACCCATCAAACAAAAAAAAAAAGTAAATGCAAATAGAAATCTGACAGAATAAACTTGCTCCATTTCCTTGCATTTTATATTTGACACATCCCCGCTTACGAAAATTTAGACTGTATTAGCTACACAGATCACTTATTATGAAAAATTGTACTTTACAAGTGCCCTTTGATACACAATATAAATGTACTCTATCATTTCCTTCTATAAAGTGATTCTTCAAATGCCATCAAATTAATCCTCCAAAGAAAACTGAAAACCATTAATTGTCATTTTCCAATATAAATAAATACACTCATTTTAATAACTGGATGGATTGGACAACGTTTATAGTAATGGACTCATGAATTGTTTTACCATCCCTAGTATGTACATACATTAGAGCTGTGAAAATCAAGAGTAATAATGCATGGTATTTCAACAAGCCTTTACATGGCGAACGCGCCATGTGAATTCAATTTCATACATACATAAAACCTACACTTGTTCCTGGTGAACTGCAGGTCCTGGTGCTATCGCAAATTGTAGACCTCTACGCTGCCCAGATTGTAGAACAAAGGCAACTTGTGTTGCTGCTAGTGCTGCAGCCTCCTGTTTCACCATGAGACGAGATTAAGAAATTCCCTGAACATGATGAGGGCAATTCATCTGCATGTGTTGCAGTTTCCCAGATGCAATACCGAAAGGGATACAAACACATATATTGCAAACCGACTAAATGGAACACAGCGCATAATTATTAAAACAAAAAACAATGGACTGACTTGGCAGAGAAACCAGAACAAAAGAGTCAGAACTGAAATGAAAACTCACTTGTCTTTGTCGCCGACGTTGCAGGATACTGATTGCCCAAGCCATAATATAGCAAGGTAAAAGAAATCCAGCAGCTCGAAGCAAGAAAAGCTGCAGAAATGGTGAGCTAATTAGGTTGGTTACACAAAACTTTTGAAATTAATACAGCAGTGGGCATACAAACAACTTAATTAGAAGAAACTCAAGTCACTTACAGAGAAAAAATTGGATGGGTCATCATCAGAGGTATCACCATCAGTGACAGAGAGTGCATGCCGCAAGAGTAAAAGGGCCATTAACTGCACCAAATAAAACGGATTAGGCTTAAAATCATGTCCAAAAGCTAGCATACTGATGCAGTCAAAGTTAACAGTGAACCTATGAAGCACCGACACTTCTGACTTTAGGGTTGTCCGAGTGTCGGACACACATCTGCACCAACACTCGCACGACACGTGTCCGACATCCTTGTCATGTGTTTGATTTAAATATTATTTTTGTTGGCTCGAGCACAGCTCAAACACTTTGCCGAAACTTGTGGTTGGACACCTAAAGGGCACCTAAAATTTTATGATGTCTTTTACTATTTTTTGGGAGACTCACTATCATAGTGAAAATATAATGTTTAACAAGTTGGTATGGGACAATGAATATATAAATCTTGATTCTCAATTTAGATCTTTTATAATGATGATCATATTTAATTTTATTTGAAAATATATATATATATATATATATATATATATATATATCTTGCAGTGTCCTATATGTTGGACATTGCTGATGTCCAAGAGTCTGTGCCTGTATCGTGTCCGGTATTCATGTTTGTGTCTATGCTTCATAGCAGTGAACAAATGCGATGCAAGAAAGCTCATAGCAAGTAGGATTGATTTCTTTAAAAATTTCAACTATACAACAACAACCAAGCGTCTCTCCACTGGACGGGTCGGCTACATGGATCAAACGACGTCATAATATGCTATACGTAAATCATGTTTATAGACAAGTAATTGACCTCTAATTCCTCCTTAATGATTTCACAAATAGCTTTCCTTGATATCCCTCTATCTCTAGCAGTTGGGTTGTCTACCATGTGATCTACTCTCTTAACTAGGAATTCTACATGTCTTTCCCACACATGCTACACCGGCTCTTGAATATGCTCGGTAAGCACATCCAAGACCAACGTAAAAAGATGGGGGCTCAAAGTTGACCTTGGTACAATCATGTAGTTATAATCTTCGGTGACCCCACCCTCTATTCACACAATAGCCGTTATCCCCCCATACACATCCTTGATAGCTCGAATATAGGCAATACAAACTCCTTTCTTCTCTAGGGCCTTCCACAATACGAACTCCAACTATAAGTGCAATATTAAATGCAACCCAAAGCTTGATAAATTAGTGGCTATAGCCTATTGTCCATTGTCCAGTAGAATAGTCTCAATAAAATGACTGTCTGGTGTAAATAAAAATGAATGAATATTACAATTAATTTGACAAAAAAGAATGCAAGTTTAATGCCTTACAATTAGAGCAGCTGAGCGGCAAAATGCAGCTCCACTGGCATTAGAAGCAGCATACTCATCATATTCAGCATCCAAGAATTGACGTTCTGCCTCTGCTATTGCCAAGAGTCGAGGATCATGCAAGTCCAAAGGTGTGCCAGATATTGTCCAGCCTCCACTGCAAGAATGCTCATGACTCACGAGTTAGACATTTCAAATGTCTCTAAAAATAAATCAATGTATTCTCTATAAAACTTACAAAGAGAAAACTTATAGAAAGAACTAATATAACATGATCAATGTTGAGACAAAAAACAAAAAATTAAAAGCAATCGAATACTACTTTAAAAATAGAAAATTTCAACTTACCCTATTTCAATGGTAGTTTCATCAGGATTGGCACGAGGTGGTGGGACAGTATAACCAGGTTGGTAAGGCTGAGTTACAATCCACAAAAGAAAAAGGAATTACCATCAAAAGTAAGCACAAATTTAATATACTTGGAAGGATCTAAGTACACAGAGGATAACCAGCAATTAGTTCAATCCACGAGGTAAAAAAAGACATAAGCAACCTGAAGAACTACTATAATCTAAGAATGCATTACATCAAACTTCCTAAAAGTATGTTCATCATGCATATGACTAATGTATACCTCCTCACCGTAATTTTCCCCTTACAAATGCATCCTCGTGTAGGCATCTAAAACTCCAGAATATCTTGGATGCCTAAACAACATGTGAGTGTTTGGTACATGGACAGACAACAAGCATCCCATATTCCTAACATCCCCATCCCAAAACACAAGTGAATCTCACATTAACAGCTAAAAATCAAAGATAATTTTTTTTATAGATTGCCAATCTTTTCGTTGTTCATCACACATGCCTAGGAATATAAAATGTTTGAATTGTATACCAAATATTTACATGAAACTTTTTAAATCCATGCATATACATTGGCATCATATATCATAGGTACAATGACTTGGGCCTGACTTCAAGTAATGGAGGTCCAATCCTTAATGAAAAAAGGCCATGTAAGTGGCCGGTTTATTCAAGAAGGAAGAAAGGGAAGGATAAAAAGTCAGTTAAAGGAACCATTGGCAGATTATTCTTCTGCAATTAGAAGGCACGAGTGCAGAGAATTCTGTTAGGGTAACACTATTTTCTTCTGAATTCTGGCTATTAGCTTGGGCCAAGATTCATCTTGCACGGGAGTTCTCTCCTGGTTATCTTTTCCTTCAATTCTTTTTACTGTACCTATAGTCCAAGGGAAATTCCAATTGCAAGTATTTTTCTCTTGAGAGTAGTTAATCAACAAGAAGGCAGATAGTTTTTCACTCAATCACTATACCCACATGGATGGAACTATAAAATTTTACATGGCCGTGCTATATAGAAGTTTATAAGATAAGGCAGATTTAACATTTATGTGGAGCCACTGCCTCCCAACCTAGGTCCATCCCTTGATACAGAGGTATTGAAGATTCTAATGTGCCAAACTATTGTTCACTAAAGCTAGACACTTGTAAAAAAAGAAGCATTACCGTAATGTCCCATTATCATAGCCATACATGAACAGAAAACTAATGGAATATCAAATTTTATGTACAAAGAAGCATACCTGATGACATATCTCACAAGTAATGTCTCCTTTCTCATTGCACCAATGCTGGACGCACTTTCTGTGAGCATACTGCACAAAACCAAATAACAACAGTTCAAGGATTAGGACGACCAAAATAGAGATGAAAAGAATGGAAGCCAATATCATAAAAAGTAACAACAATGTTCCTCCATTCTTCTTTGGTATTTTCAGCCCAACCCAAAGCCGGTCATGGATATTAAAGCATTTACCAGCTCAATAAAGGGAAGCAGTTTAGAAGTAGGCAAGTTCCATAAACACAACTTGGTCAAGATAACATTTAGAAACAAGAAGAGTGCATCTATTTCTACACAAAGTCACAAAACTTATAACCATCTACACAAGCAAAAGTATATATCGGTTCCGCAATTACCATCATCACCGACTCTAGGACATTAAATGGCTACATATATATATATATATATATATATATATATATATATATATATATATATATATATTTCCCAAAAAAAAGTTTCAGCCATTTCCTATTAACAATAACCGTAGCTTTTTTCTTTTTTAAATTTCTTTGTTCATCTTGACATCGATCAATCATTTCAAATCAGACATCAAATGTATATACAAAACACAAATAATTATAATTAAGATCTATACTAACCAAATTTTTTTTTTTCCTTTTCTAGCAACAAAACACCCAACATAAATGAAAAGTAAATAACTCAAAACATAAAATAAACACACAAAAAAATCATCAAAGAGATGAATTGGTACCTTGAGACTGCCGCTGCAGGCGCAGGGGCTCTCCAAATTGGCAGCGTCATCCTCCTCCTGACAAATGCGGCACTCCGCCATCTGGATCAGCGGCTCCTCCTCATCGCCGTGCTCCGACCCAGCTTCGATGTCGCGATTCACCGCCGGAGCCGATCCAGAGGGTCCGGCGGCGGAATCCGCGGTGGCCTGCGAAGGCGCAGGAGACGGCGAGGGATCGGATGGGAGCTGGGCGGGCTGCGCGACGGGGTCAGCGGGGACAGGGCGCACGAGACGGTCAACGAAGAGCACCAAATGATCGCTCATTGCCGATTGAAATTGGGAACGAAATCAAATCAAAACCCTAACGAAAAAAATTGAAATTAAAAACAACGAAAAAGAAAGTGAAAAAGCGAGATCGCGTGATGGATCAGAGGAAATTTTACCGAGAAAATGGAAACGGGGAAGAGAGAATTCCAATGCAATTGAAATAGTGGGTGCTGCTTTGCGCGTTTTCTTCTTGGTTTTTTATTTGTATTTGTTGAGTCTGGTTAGAAAATGGAGACAGATAAGGGGGATTCCTCTTTCTAGGAAGTATCGGTTGATTTTACACTTTACAGGATATTTTATTCATAAAAACTCATCATTTAATTTCAGTCAAAAAAAAATCTCATCATTTAATTTAATGAGCATAATATTTAAAGTTACCAATTTTTTATTCAATATTATTTTTATAATAAATATTTAAAACCGGAATTTAATTTGATATAATGATAAATTTGATATAACGATAATGTAATTTTTTTTACTTATCAATAGATCACAAAATCAATAGATCACAAATCATGATATGTATGATTTTTAATATAATTAAGATAAAAACAATTATTTTTAATTATTTAATACTTTGTAATTACAATATTGGAGATCTTTATACTTTCTATTTTGCTATATAATATTTTTATATTTAATATACTTACAAAATAAGTAATAATGATGTATTTACGATTGATTTAATAAAATCTACTTAAATCTCGGCCTACTAAATAATGAAAGAATTTTGTTATTTGAATATCAAGTTTTAGATATCATATGTGTTTATCTCCATCTCTCATTTATTTTTCTTTCTTCTTTGTATACAAGTATTCCAAATATACACACAAAAACAAAAGGGACATCGTTTAGTTGTTACAATATTATTTCTCTAATGAAAAAGTGAACATTCTAACAACAACCCACCAAAACAATGCACATATTAATTGAGTATAACACTACTTTAAAGTAAATTTAAGTATAAAAAGGAGTAAGTAAGGATGTATCCAGCTTTAATTAGTTAAAATAGAATGAGATATTAATACACTATACACTTTTAGTTGTTCATTTTAAGCGGCTTCAATCATGCACCCTCCTAACAATGGTGGATATATTCATGTGATCCTAGGAAGCACAACCAAGTCAACCATAATGGGTCAATGACAAGGATAAGCCAACTTTGAATCAAATCACAATCAAACCTACTTCACCATTTTGGCTGTATCATGAGTTCTGGATATCTGATTGAAGTGATCTTTGATGCGTTGGAAAGCTAAAAAGATTATCTACAAATCTTATTTCATGACCCAAGACCTGATTCGACGTCTATAATTCCTAAAACTGGATTACAAGTTTAGCACAAAATTCTGGACGGATTTTGACTTAGTTAGCCTTGTAATTGAGCTTAAGAGCATTTCAAGCCCATTAGGACTAAGAGAGGTGCATAAACTGATGCTAAAACCTATATAAAGACCTCATGTACTCAAATTCATGGAATCAAATCATTTGTGAAGTTTCTCATACTTGAGAATTCCAGAGAGTTTCTCCTCCAAGAGGTTCTAGAGATGAACCCATGATTCTTATCTTGAGTTTCCATACTCAGGTGGTGAATCCTCCTTTTGGCTTATCATTCAATCTTGCTTTTACAAGTTGAATGTGGCGCCCATTCTCCCTATTTCTACCTCTTCCACTTTTTATTTCAATTCCTTATTTCAATTCTTGCAATTTCAATTCCTAGATCTAGATTTAATTTCATAGTTCTTGTTATTTCAGTTCATATACAATTATGCTCTTCTACTCTTTTTTTGTTTCTCTTGATTCTCACTTGAGAATCAGACTCGTTTCTATTGTTCTTGATTGTGATTGATCTTGAATCTTTAACAATTTGAATCAAAGAAAGATCCTATAATCTTAGTGATCTATGTGTAGATCACATCATGTGGTATCTAGAGTTGGTTCTTTGATTTTGAATTGTTGAAAATTGTGGATCAAGATTCAAATTCTATGATCAATTATTGTTTTGGCGCCATATTCATATGATGAATATTCAAAGTTTGCTTCACTTTCTATGGGAGTTTGGATGATGAAATTCATATTGAATCCAAATGATGATCATAGATCTAGAATTTAAATTGTTTGAAAGTTGATCTTGTTTTAGTTTTGGTGGATAAAAAAATTTCCCTCCAAATGTTCACTTCATTGTTTAGGTTCCAATATGTGCATGAGATCATAGATCACATGTGCATTTCAGAGCATTCTTGAAATTCAAGCATAGATCTACATCCTTACATTGTGAATTTGATCAAATTCAAATTAAAAATTCACAAAGTAAGAGTAATTCAAGTTTTTAATCAAAAGTGTTTTGATGATCTCATCTTATTAGAACCTAACAGATCTTGATGAAATTCAAATAGTGCATTTGAGGTGTTTATCAACCACTTGAATGAAGGATCTAGGTGTCTAATTTCTCTATTTGTGCTTCATTTACTTGGAAATTCTATTACACTACTTGAATTGTTCATTATTTCCAAGTATGACACTGATGTTCATCAATTTGTTCATGATTGAAGGTTAATCTTGTAAATTTCAAAAGTCATATATTACTGTGAAATTGTTGTAATTACCAAAAGTCAAGTGGCTAAAATTTAAAAAAAATCAGCGTAAAAAGAAAATAGGCCAAAACCGTAAATATCCAAAAGTTTTGGGGCAAAAGTGGAAATTCTGAAAAATTCCAGCAAAGGTAAAAGACTTGCCATTATTTTCACATGCTTGATTTTGTATTGAACCTTCAAATATTGGTGTAGCACAATTGATCATTAATTGTTTCACTTCACTTTGATTACACTTGAATTGTATATTGTTGATTCACTTGATTCACTTCCACTTTGTTCATATATGCACCGTGTATTTGGCTCCTTATTATTGGTCAACCAATTTTTTTTCCTATCAGAACCACCCTACACCTCAACCCTCAGCCACCACCATCCTCATCTTGGCCACTTGAATCTCGTCACAATCACTAAATAAAAGCTACCGGAAGTTGTGTCAAAAACACCACCAAATTCACCGCCAGACCAATCGATATACTTGCCGTCACCACCACCACCATGCGGCTACACGACTCTTCCCTTGAGTAGCAGACGATTAGATCCAAGGACGTCGTCATCCAAGATCCAACACCATAACCAAGATTTATCAATGTCACAACCCAGATCTACAATCCATTAATGTTTCGAATGGCACGCTAGTGAGGGGAGGCATGATTCGAGTTGGCGACGAAACCTAAAGAACCCAAACAATCACTACGCCAAGTACCACAGACCTAGATCTCCCTCCGCTTCGATCGATCGTCGCGAGCCCAACTCCGTCAGCCGCTGTCGTGACTCAGCTCTGCTCGCAACCACCACTAGATTTGAGAGATTTGACCTGTTAAAATGGAGGAGATGCATGGTGGTTGTGGGGGAGATGAAGCTATGATTTTCAGATTTGAACTATGGTAGTTTCTTGGTCATGGTCGTTCTACATATCCAACGAGGTATAACGAAGAGGCGATGGTGGCGGGTTGCTGTTGGCCAAGTGCGACAATGACGAGTGAGGTGCGATGGAGAAGTTGAAGAGACAGATAGTGATTGAGAGAGGAAGACGTGGAAGGAGGAAGCCCTAGAGGCCAATTGTTTTTCCTTTGGACTTACATTTGTATCTTACTATTATTTATTATATGAGGCATTTTAGTTTATTATGTTGTTTGTTTAAACGTAATAAAATCCTTAGAACAGGAAGTTCTATTTAATAGAATATCAAGTATACGACTTGATAGTGAGACGCTATTAATCAAGAGAACTTTATTCTTAAATATCCATAGTCAAGTATTATTATTAATAAGGACAATAATAATACATCGAGACTATTATGTATGTGGATCGATGACCATTTCTCACGAGGTCATGGATATGAGATGTCATGTCACACACATAGGTACACATTAGAATAATGATGTCTTGGATTGACCCATCGTGAGAACACTACATGGAACGTTATGTAAGTGTCATAAGTAGTTCTCCACAGTGACAAAGATGTATGCAATCCTTCGACTGAAATCACTTCAATCCCTACATGAGGAGTTATGTGCTTTAATACCATCAAACGTTATCCGTAATAGGATGACTATAAAGTCGATCATTGAGTACACCGTGAGTCATGCGGAGGGATGTGAATGATCTAGATGAGATTTGTCCCTCCTACATAACAGAGTAACATCCGTGGGCCCCTTGATAGAGTAAGACTGTAAAATGCATGGTCGTGCTGAAATGAGTCAATATGAGATATTGACCTCATTTAATATTAAGTCTACTCGGGTATCAAGAAACGTAATATTGAGCTATACAAGGGTGACACATTCTATGCCTTGTGTTCAATATAGATATAAGGACAAAGGGATAATAATACACATGAACATTGGTCACGGAAAGGTTACGTCAAATCACTGTCTTTCTCATTACTTGGGTGGTAATGATGTGTTGCTAGACACCACTCATTGTTTATAATATTAAGTATGATTTAATATTATTACCAACGTTATGGGAACATATAGGGTCACACACTTAAAGCAGATTAATCGGAACTAAAAGAAATTGGGTTAGACCCAAATTTCTATTGGGCCATGCTCATAACAGATGAGCCCAAGAGGGTAAAGTTAAACCCTATTTGGTGAAGTGGGGCGCTACCTATATAAGGTAGAGACAGAGTGCTTAGCCGCAACAATACATTCTCTGGCCGCACTCAGTACCATGTTTGCGTGAAAACGAAAACACCGCCACGTCTCTTCTTGCACCTAGCAATGCTTAGAGGCGCACTCATATTAAACAAGTGAGACGTGTTTATTTGTTCGTGTGGACTACGTAGAGGCATTGCTGGTTCGTGCAGTTCTCGTGATTTGCAGCAACTCAAATCAAAGGTCTGCACTACAAGAGGTAAATTTTTGAAACATGAACCATGACCATTCGTAAGGATTCATGGTGGGAATTATTCCGGTGTGCTTGTTTGATGCGAATTCCCAACAAGATGGTATCGAAGCTGCTTGTGAAACCATGATTTTGTTTGTATGGTTTATCGTTATATGTGATAACATGCTTATATGCGAAATTGTTTTCTGAAAACCGTTATCAAAATTCGTATACTTATGTTTTTGGAAAACATGTTTATGAAATTTCGTTTTCATATGTATATGATTTGCATCGCATTGAGGTGTCTATATGTGATATATACATGATTAGTTTAGTTTCGTTTTTATCATGGCGACGTTAAGTTTTTATGAGACTTGAAGAGTTCATGTTCTCGTGGCTATGAAGGTCCAAGTGTTGGTTCCGAAGCCGCCATTGTCTCCAACGTCAGCGGAACCACCGTGCTACCTCTGTGTAGTGTGTTAATTAAATGCGGCATTAAAATGATATTATTATGATTTCAAAAATCAAATATATTTGGATTTTTTGTATCATCCTTTTAATGACAATATTAATAATATTAATTGAATATTATTAACACTAGAATCGTATTGCGCGATGCACGGGTATTCTTTGGTTTTTAATATTCTTTTAAGTACAAAATATTGGCATGATTAATTTAATAACGAATTTATGTATGAGTTTTAGTTTGAAGTCAGAAATAATAAGATTATTTTCCTTACATAATAAGTTAAATCAATTGTACCCAAAAAGTAAATGTTTTGCACATAAGCAACTAAGAAATATAATATTTTAGGAGTAACTTTCTTACCTTAAATTTTGGAAGATTTGTAAACAATATTTTAAGTAGTGTTTGAATTTTGTTGTTTATTATCTCATATAAGTACTTTACATCTAGGACGGGCAGTAAACCTTGACATTGTTACATATAATATCAATGCGAAAAAATGGTCGTGGAAGATAAATTCCTATGTGCTTAAGAGGTTGTCAATGAGTTTTATTTATTAGCATTGCAAAAGCATTAACAATAGAAAAATGCCTTCTCTGATTTTTGGACAAAATCTTTTATCAAAATTATTCGACGGCAATCTTTGAATAAATACTTGTTGGCCAATATTGCTTCATGATATTACTTATATGCTTTTAAAATATTGCTTCCTATTTGAGTAATCATAAGTCGAGTATCATTATATAGTCATGATGATTGATTTATATAAGAGATAACATTGGTAAGTGGTCACATGGATTGAACAAATTATTGTGTCCTTTTACTTTTGAAATAATTTAATTTAATTAGGCATTAGTATGGTTTAGTTTTGAACGAAATAATCTACTGATTTAAATAGTCATTATTTTAAGTAATAAAAATATAGTCATTAGTAATTTATCTTGTTTTCTAAGATACTTCAAATTAAAATGGTTCATAATTTTTTTTATTAAATATGAATTGAACAATAATTAATTAATTAATTTAATTTGAATACTTTACTATTTTTTTTTTTGATAAGCCAAATGTATGTTGCATTATAAAAAGAATGTTCACACAAAATTTATCTAAAAATCATTTGTGCAATAATTGATTAAATCATTTAGTTGAATATTTAATTAAGATAACTACTAATTTAAATGAATATAAAAATAATTTTGTAATAATTGATTAAATCATTTAATTGAATTAATTTACTAATTTAAATAGACATTGATTATTTATGGAGTAGTTTGGGCCATTTAATCATATGTCCATGATTCGAATCTTGATGATGGGAATAAAGCTGTATCTGTGGGTAGAGGAGTTACCCCTTAACTGATATTCTACATCTGGGGATAAGTCCTACTGATTTACGGCATTGTGGGATACTAGCTTCCATCCCGCAACTTAAAAAAATGAAAACAATTCTTTGATAAATCATCTAATTAAATCATCTTCTATAAGTTCATGTAAACTTATGGGACAAATACAAATAAGAAAGAACAAGTATTGATGGTTCAAGTTGTAACTTGCGTTATGAACTTTTGTAATGTTTCATAGTTTATGTCAAATCTTTTAGGCATACTAGGTTTCATGAACTTATGGAAGAATTGAATAAATTATTTAATAATTATTCTATAGTACATTTTTTTATTAACTTTATTTCTAAACCTACCTAAATTATAGAATCAATGTGACACCAAATCCTATAACAACCCCATTGGAAACAGACTTGGTAACAATATTGACATATATTCTGTATACGATGAAATACTTGGTTCTTTCTTATTTGTACGTGTCCCATAATCATCGTATCGTATACGGAACATATATCGATATTGTTACCAAGTCTGGCTGTCAAAAAATAAACCAAGTCTGTTTCCAGAGGATTGTTACAGGATTTGGTGTCACATAATCAAAAATTATATTCTATAAAAAGTGATTGAAAAAATGTTTTAATTTTTAAAGTACGTCCTTATTGTCTTTTTAAGAATAAAAAGTATATACCCTAGTCTTTATTGTCGTACACTACTGTTTAGACCCTATTTTAATTGATATAAATAAATAGGAAATAATTGTTTAAAAAAGTAAGGGTATATAAAAATAGAAAATCCTTCATCTTTTGTCAATTAAGGCTGCTAATAATAGTTGTTGTTAATTGTTTTTATAATAATTAATTCAGTTTTTTTTTATTTAGGCTACTTCCCTGAAACTAAGGCTCTGGTTGACATGTTCAATAAACTAGTTTATAGCTTATTTGACTAACTTATAAGCTTGTTTGACTGAAGTAGAGATATTAATAAACAAGCTTATCTCATTAGCTTATAGCATTTCTTCATAAGCTAATTTATTTAGCTTATGGTAGTAGTTTATAGCTTATTATCTTTTCTCTCATTTTTATCCCCATTCATTTAACGAAATTCTCACTTATCATGTCTATCATAAATATGTCTTTTTATGTCGTTTTATATTTATAAGCTAATTCAACTGTCAATTTTACCAAACACTTCAAATTCAATTAGTTAGTTTTTCAGCTATCAGCTATAAGTTATCAGTTAAAAATTAGCTTATCAACTATCAACTAGTTTATCAGCTATTTTTGCCAAACAGGGCCTAATACCAAACTAATGCCAATTAAGACCATAAAGAAGATCTAACAAAGGCATTGTTGAATAATTAATTTAATACCTTGAACCTTAGCAGACAATAGGAAAAAAATCAATTTGTTATTAATTATCAGTTTTATTTTTATTAGGCTGCTTGCATTGAACTATATAATGTCAATTAAGACATTAAAAAGACTAATAAAAAATATTTATGAAATTATTAATTTAATACCTTGAACCTTGGCACACAATAGGAAAAAAAATTAATTTTTTATTAATTATCAGTTTTATTTTTATGAATAAATAGTAAAATATCGCATCACAATCATATTAGACCTTTTGAAAGATAAATTAATTAGTAATAAAAAATAAAAAACAGAGGCACCCACATAAATAAAATAAAAAAATAAAAAGAGGAATGATCTTACCTTACAAAGGATGGAGAAGCTTAAAACTTTAATGTAGCAAATGCATTTTTAAGATCAAAACACATACTGATATGGTCATTGAACAATAATGCTCTACATTTAATTTTTTTTTTTTAAAAGACTAAAGATGTGCATAAGCATCACTATAAAACAAGGTATCCCAAATATGTTGGCACCTAAGCTTTATCATTCATTTTGTAAGACATCTTATTTTATTAATAAAAATAAAAAATTAGAGAATGAATACAAAACCATGGGGAACAAACCAATACCCATGTAAAAATAAACCAAACTATTTAAACCTATAGTTTGACAACCAATACCTATTACGGTTAAACTCATCCTGAATGGGATAGTATCCCACCACCTAAAACAATGATTGGATAAACCAAAATTAACTAACCTTATCTGTACAAATGTTACCTTCCCTACAAATATGGGATACCATAAACTGCATTTTCCTAGTAAGAATTATACAATTATTCCAACTTACTCTAATTCTCCAAGGGACTAAGCTAGCATCTTTAAAAGCATTCACAACTAACATGGAATCACATTCAAGCCACAATCTGTGCCAACCTTTTTTGTATGCAATCTCAACTGAAACCATAGCTCCAACAAGCTCAACATGTAATGACGAGACGATTCCAACTTATTCTGAAAAGGATCCAAGGGCTGCAGCACGACTGTCCCTAAAGATGCCTCCGCACGCAGCAACTCCTGGACAACCCAATGCAGCACCATCACTGTTACACTTAACCCAACCACACAGTGGAGGGTTCCAAACTACTTGAATTATAGACGGACAATTAGATGGATGGCCATTAATTAATAGCAAATCTCTTGAAAACTTGGAATTCATCAATAGACGAATGCATTTTTCCCAAGGACATAGAGCCAGACAGAAATATTTGTTGATAAAAGAGAAATGGCCCTGGTAACAGCTACAGAATTGTTCTGAAACAGTGCTTGGTTTCTGCAATACCAAATTAGCCATAGAGCATTGATAATAGCTGATAGTTTAACATCCTTTCTGAAGATTCACTAAAAGAGGGAAGTGATCCGAATGACTTCTAGTAAGAGTGCAGCATGTTAATGAATTCCAATAGGCTAGGCACTCATCATTGCATATAGATCTATCAGCACCCCTTGTAAGGATATGAGTTAGATTGCAACCGTCTGTCCATCCTTTGAATTCATCACATGAAATCTTTGCTAGAAGATTGCCATCCCTTTTTTCATGTGCTCCTAAAACCGAATTAAAGTCTCCAATAAACAGCTGAGGTCCTGGAAAGTTATCCTGCAAAGTAGCTAGCTCAAACCATAATTGTCTTCTAATGGAATGATCAGTGCTTGCATAAACAGCAGACAAATACTGAACCTGAGAATCATGTAACACAGACAATGACACTTGTTGTGC
>JAUPTC010000375.1:32500-53474 GCA_030762895.1 Sophora flavescens
GCTGACTACACTTTCAGCTTTTTGGCCAAGACGGACAGATTCATCATCAATAGCTTTGACTCTGTCTTTGCTTTTTTCCAAAGCTTTGTCAAACTTAGCACACTTTTGGTCCGTCAATTCAATCTCGGCCAGCAGCTTCTTCCGGTACTCCAGTAAGCTCTCTTTAGTTTGAATCCCGATGGAAATAAGGTCAAGTTCTTTTTGTTTAGATGACTCAAGATTTTGAAACTGAGCTAAGAGATCGTCCTTGATTCTTTCTTCCTCTTCGTAAGAAGGAATGACAGAAGTCATCCTTTCTAATTTACTGGAGAGCCGTTCCCAAAATGTCTGAATAGAGATAAAAAGTGAACGGCTCGACAGAGGAAGATTAGAATGAAGAGGAATGATCTCCTTGACAAGTCGAGATAGTTCTTTTTGAATCTTGATATCAGACAGAAGGTCATCAAAAGGATTGACCGGAAGAGCTTGAAGATCATGCATGAGGGTAGTAACTAAAGAGTCGCTGGAATCATGTTGAGTCAATGAAGAAGTGGTAGAAAAGGATGACTCTTTCCGGCTTACTTCCGACAGCTTATTAATCCACGTGTTAAAATGTAGAGCCGGTTTGGGATCAGGAGACTTCATGGTAGGAGGTTTGATAGCAGGTGGAGAAGGAATGGAAGGAGTTGTTTCAGCCAGCAGGGCCTCCATGTCAATATCTTCATCCGGAATTTCAATCATAACAGTAGTTCCTACTGGGTCATCAGCTGTTGAAATTGGGGTGATTGAAGTCGGATGATGAGGGCTCGAAGGCATTCCTTGATGAGAGTCAGGAACCTGCAATTCAATTGTCAAACTCTTAGTACTAATAGAGATACCTCCTAAAGTTTGGTCAATATGTAGTTCCGAATCATATACATTTATAGGCTCGACAGTCATGATAATCTCCTGAATGGTCATTGAATCATCAAACTGGGGAGACTTTTCCTGACATGAGAAATAAATAAGAAATTATACATTTAAAAAAAAAAGGGGTCAGTGGAAATACCAGATTAGAGTCTGAAGACATCAAGTCAACATCAACAATAGCCTTCTCAGAAACCAGAAGGGTCTCGACAGTTTTGTTTTTCTGTCAAGAATAGCAAGCATGTGAGCAAAAGGATGTAACTTGACAGACTAACGTAAAATTGTTACCTCGGATTGGTTGGAGGTCGAAGTGTTGGAAGAACTAGTCATAACCTCCTGAGTTTTAGAGCCAGTAGAGACTTTGACGGCATCAAATGCTGTCACCATTGCAAGACCTTTGACAGATTTTGATTTCTTGGAGAGAGGGCTAGAAGGAGCCATTTTCTCTTTTCTTTTTCTGGATCCTTTTGACTGAGGATCAGAAACAGAAGCTTTGGCTGACCGAGAGCTCTTCTTGACCAAGGGGATAACGGGTTCATTATCATCTTCGGAAGCTTCTCCCGACAGTACGTCGGACTTAGACTTGCCCGAGGAGGGGTTTGTCAAGAGGAATAGCTGTCAATAGCAATGAAAATAAGTTGATTGTCGGACGAAAAAGAAAAGAGAAATAAGTGATTTGACAAATGAATACCTGAGTTACAAGTTAGAATTCTCGAATAGAATTCAAAGTCGTCATCGAGTTGAAGAAAGCAAACGAGCGAAGGTAACTGGATTTGGTTTTTCAAAAGGGTCAACGTAAGCACTCACGCTGTCCAAAAAGAAAAAGTTACCTCCTTTCGACGGTTTTCTGGGTGTGAATCAGCTAAACCAAAAGGGGCACAAGGAATAGGCTTCGGCTTAGGAAAAGGAGCTTTCAAACTGTCAAAATATTCCCTGGTCATATTGGGAATATTCCTATACATGGCAAGCCTCTCAGATTCCTTATTATTATGCTTCCTTTTGGCTTCAGCCAAAACACTATTGACATGACGAACCATATCAAATGGTAACATGGGATTCCACTTAATTTTATAAAATTTCTCAAAGGCTTGAATTTCTTTCTGAAGTTCACCTCGAGTTTTGGTTGATGGATCATGTTCCTGCACGAGAGAATCATCAGTGTTACCCGCGGTGTCTTCAATACAACTCAAGCAAGTCTGTAAATTCAGATGATGGCTGGAGTAGTATTCATCCCACCAGTCAAGGAAGCTTTGAGTGACTCCATGGAAGACCGAAAATGAAACGGGTTGTAAGAAAGTCCCACGAACTTTGTCTTCCTCACTAATGGTAACAATATGCTCATACGTTGGGACTTTGATACCAATGAAATTCTCGTCGAGATCTGACGAATAGGGAGCAGGAATAGCTTGGCAGAAGCCAAGGCGACAAGCTGTTGATGTTGGGCAAGTGGAGATAGGCTCCGAGTTTTAAAGCTAGGGCCATCAACAAAAAGAATTTTCGACAAAGAAATTTGGTCCAAATGGATTTGTTGGATTTAGAGATGGTGGTGCTCGAGTTGTGTAAACCATTTTGGACCGTATTTCAGGTCGGAAAAGGGAGAGAAGTTGATCTTTGGGGATGAAGATGAAAGCGAATGAAGAATTTTAAAATAAAATTTGAAGTTCGCGGTCTCATCTCTCGTCAAAGACTCGGCGGACACATAACGAGAGATAGGATCCATACGTATCGATTGTCAAATCTGGGGAGCTTTATATGAAAATTGACGCTCCAAAACTGCATTTAACCATAATTGGAGAAGCCAAAGGGCCCTCCTATATTGGTTTTCTTTTTAGATTTGTGAGTGTCAACTAGCATGCTCATGCTATCATAAAGATTGGCTAAGACACATTGTCCTAATGCTACTCTTTTACCGGATGACAAAAGATTGGCTAAAGGAACATATGAAGCGACCAAAGAAGCAGATTCTTGCAAAAAACATAAGCACATAGCCAAAGAAACAAGAAGGCTACATGCTCAGTATCCGTCACAGGATCATGAGCTTCTCCTCTAAAATCTGCTATGTATTTGGAAAAAGAACACTTCGGCACGTAAACATCAATTTGATTTTCAATTTCTACCTCAGTATGCATGGTGGGGCCATCGGACGAAGGCCGTGTAATAGCCGACATGTCGAATAAAGTTGGACCCATCATTCCATAAGGAAAATGAAAATTATTTGTTGTTTTGTTCCAAAAGAAAACTGATGCTCCTATTAAAGAAAAATCTACCAGTTTAACATGACGAGAAAGTTGAATGAATTCAAAGATTCCAGCTTTTTCCCATATACTGCGTTTTTCAGTTTGAACTCGATCAAGCCAACTAATGTAGGCATCGAACCGAGTGGCAGGAGGCATTCTGAAAATCCTATTACTCTTCTTGAACATATGAATGGGAATAGGAGTAAAAGAAGATAAAATAGCTTCATTTACGCTAGCGGAAGGAAAGGAATTGCGTAAACCCTCAGAAATTTCATTGTTGGCCACAATAGGACCCAAAAATGCAGCAGGAGGACTTAAAGCAATAGAAGGATCAAGAATAGGGTAAATTACCTTGGATTCCTGCCATAACTCGGATTTCTCCAAAAGTGGGTCTTGAACCACTGTCATAGGAGGCACGACTGTAGCATGAGGTACTGAAGTCGGCACCTTAGAAGATGTGGCCATGGTAAATGGAATAAAAAATAAAGGATTCCTTTTAAGAAAGGATTTTGCGAGGGAAGAAGAAAAGGTCTTTCGTTAGAAAAGGTTTACTAGTGAAGAAGGAAGGATAAGAAGAAGAAAGTCAATTCTGATGTGATTGACATTTAAAGGAGGATTAAAAGCCTTCGGTTCGAGTTCCAAGAAACCTGCGGCGTCATGATTGTCCCTATTAAGTAGGGATGAAATAAGAAGCAAGGTTTAATTAACGGATAAGAACCCAAGATTAAGACGATCGTTGGGAATTTGAAAAATCAAATTTTTGCTATTCTTACGGGCAAAACCGTCGAAAAGTAAAATTTGGGGGGCATCTGTTAATAGGAATTTAAAATTCTTGACGGAAATGGATTCGACAGGATGACAGAAAAAAAAATTGAAGAGTCGTCAGATAACCACCACGAAGAGTCGAATTCAGCAAAATTGACAGATTGAAAAGTTGACAGAAATTGGTATGTCAGACAGATAAAGCCGTCAAGAAAGGAGAACACATTTGTCATCAGTCAAATTCCCGACGAATATATCCAACTGACTGACGGAGAAATAGAAGTAATAACCCAACTTTCGACAAAGTTGGTAATGAGAATTGTCAGACGAACGAAATATAGAAATGACTAAGTTTCCAAGGTTGACAGCATCAGCAAGATAAGTTGTCAAATAACCAAACCGTGGACGACAAGCAAGTGGGCATAAAGCCATTCGAAGGAATGAGCAGTTAGAGAAGTTTACTTGTCAAATAGTTTGAATCTGAAACATAGCAAAACTGCCATACAGGTGTCAATTTTTAAGATAGGAAGTTTCTTTAGGCAGTTATTTTGTATGCTTATAAATATTGTTAATCCCGATGTAATGGGGGAGGTTGTACTTGAAGCGATATCCTGCATATCTCGATCACACAGCAGATTAAAGGATTGGACTCAAGTATTTCCTCCACCCCTTTTCATTTCCAGTTCAATTTATAATACAGTACTGCTCATTTAATTTTACATGTTCATCTTTACCTTCAGCATTTCCTTTCATGTTCTTCATTTAAGTTCGTTATTCAGTTCTTTATTCCTCCCCATTTATTTTTCAAGCCTTTTACTCGCTTTCGTTTAATTTCCTGCACTTTAAAAGCTTTCTTCTACTCTTCACTCATTTAAATACTTTTCAATAACTTGCTTCTTTCCTTTAATTTACTGCCATTTATCTTTACTTGTCATTTATAAGCTTTCAATTAATTTCCTGCAACTTACATGCTTTCCTTTAGATTCCTCGTTGTTTATCTCGTTGTTTATTGCTTTCCTTTAAATTTCATGTTCTTTACTTTCCTCTAATTTCACTGCAAATCACGTTGTATGCCGTCAAATCCTTGTATGTCTGTAAAAGTAAGAAGTCATTCTTGTTTGAGCAAACATGCAATATACTCATCCTTACGAGATTACCGCATAACTCGTCCGTCCCTACACTCGTCTGATCTTAAATTATTTGTGACAAAAGGATTTTGGACACCAACCAAAAAACCAACGTCAACAAGTACTGTATTATAAATTGAACTGGAAATGAAAAGGGGTGGAGGAAATACTTGAGTCCAATCCTTTAATCTGCTGTGTGATCGAGATATGCAGGATATCACTTCAAGTACAACCTCCCCCATTACATCGGGATTAACAATATTTATAAGCATACAAAATAACTGCCTAAAGAAACTTCCTATCTTAAAAATTGACACCTGTATGGCAGTTTTGCTATGTTTCAGATTCAAACTATTTGACAAGTAAACTTCTCTAACTGCTCATTCCTTCGAATGGCTTTATGCCCACTTGCTTGTCGTCCACGGTTTGGTTATTTGACAACTTATCTTGCATGATCTTTGTCAACCTTGGAAACTTAGTCATTTCTATATTTCGTTCGTCTGACAATTCTCATTACCAACTTTGTCGAAAGTTGGGTTATTACTTCTATTTCTCCGTCAGTCAGTTAGATATATTCGTCGGGAATTTGACTGATGACAAATGTGTTCTCCTTTCTTGACGGCTTTATCTGTCTGACATACCAATTTCTGTCAACTTTTCAATCTGTCAATTTTGCTGAATTCGACTCTTCATGGTGGTTATCTGACGACTCTTCAATTTTTTTTCCGTCATCCTGTCGGATCCATTTCCGTCAAGAATTTTAAATTCCTATTAACAAGTGGTGGTTGTGAAAGAGGGGTGGTGATGATTGGGGATAAAAATGTATTTTAGAAAATAAGAGAATAAAAAAATAATCGGAAAACCTGTTATCACATGTAATTTTAGTGGTTCACCAGTTAAGTGGCTCACCGTAGAATCCACCTAATTAATGTTTTCATTTTATCCGATGAATTGAAAACAATACTAGTGGTCACTCTGGCACGAAATACATGTAACATTTTATAGAAGTCAACGTACTTAATAACAGATAGTGCCTCACAAATGCAATTCATCAATAAAATAAACTGGTGGTAATTGTCAATGGCGAAGGCGGGGACAGGCAGCGCCATGCTAACACTCTCTTTCTGATCCTTCGCTGACAAAAATAAACAAAACCTATCACAGCATGAATCGGTTTTCCCATTCCAAAGTCTACGACATTATCAACACACCCACTGAGTCAGGACTCGCTTTCGACTCGGACAACAACTCACTCACCCTCCTCACATGCTCATTATCCACCCTTTCCTTCACCCGTTTCACCAAATTCGATCCGAACCCAACTCCTCTCTCTATCAGTTCCCTCGCATTACTCTCAGCACAACCCAACACAATCGCGTTCCCATAATATCCTTCGGGTAAACCCGGTTCCTCATGTTCACGGCGAACAACAACTTCAAATTCTGGTTCGATGGAAACTCTATCACTCTCGCCCAGATCCTCCACACGTGTGCTGCGACAACCTCGAACGAGGTGTAGGATGAGTCACTGAGTTCACTCGTGCAACGAGCGGTGCTCTTCAACTCGATGATTCGTCTCTTGTTGAAAACAGTGGATGTTGGCTGGATCCCGTTCATGACTCGATTCACGAACCCGCATAGATCCTGGGCTGGTTTGTACTCGGGTAGGATCCCTCGGTTCGTCAATTTTCACAGGCGGTGGGTTGAGAGGGTGGCGATCCCAAATGGGTTTGGGTTTAGGATCAACGCGTTTTCCGGAAGCTAAGTCGACCAAGTAGTTTAAAAATCGCAAATGCAGTGGTTGATTACAAAATTGACCGCGGCAGCGCTGTCACGGAGCCAGGTAAGTTGAACCACGAGCGGCGATGATCCATCGAGGACGTCAGGGACATGTAATGACAAGAATGCCCTCCACTCAGTAGGTGTTTTCGGGCCTCTTTCAAAGTCAACAACAACGTAATGATCAGAAGAGGCCTCGTTAAAAACAGCACATTGGGCTTGACAAAGCACCTTGAGGCCCGAACCATTCGGCCTAGGCCAAACCCTCCCAGCAAAAGGGTAGTAAGGGCCCTGCTATTGGCACCAATTTTTTTTACTCCTTGCACCTTGCACCTTGCACCTTGCACCTTTTTTGTTTCTTATTTTTTTCCAAAAATACCCTTAAGTGTCATATCTTTCCCACACCTCACCTAGCACATCCAGAAAACCTAAAATCCCCCATTCATCGATGAGTGTCGTGCCTCCCCTCCCCACACCGCGTTCTCCGCCAGCTTCCCACCACCCCACATCGTGACCCGACCCTCCCCAGCTTCCGGCAACAAAGGCGTCACAGGCATGCCGCGCCTCCCCTCCCCACACCGCATTCTCCGCCGAGCTTCCTGCCTCCATTCACTGCAACGCAACCCTCCTCAGTTTCCTGCACTAGCCCGGCCTTCCTCTTCTTTTCCGATAAGTCTTTCTTCTCTTCTTCGTCTTTCCTTCGCTCTGGTTCTCTTTTTCTTCTGAATATTTTGTGTTCCTTCCGCATTATATTTTTCGGACCCCTCTGATTTCCATTTTCCGGACCGGGTCCGCATTGTATTTTCCGGACAAGCTCCGGATTTCTGTTTGCGGATGGTACCATCGTGTCCGCATTCTATTTTCTGGACAAGTTCCAAATTTATGTTTCCGGATGGTACCATCGAGTCCGCATTGTATTTTCTGGACAAGATCCAGATTTATATTTCGGATGGTACTGGATTTGTATTTCCGGATGTTACTGGATTTTTATTTCTGGACCTGGTCATCAGGTTGAAACAACCACATTTAGAAGGTAAAAGTTTACTTAGTTCAATATTAGTAGAAGCTTGCAGGAATTTCATTATGAAGGAATTTTTTTATCATTTTAAGATAATTTGTGAGCAAATGAGGCATCATAGGAGTGGCTGAGATGACAAGAATAGCAACTTTAATAATAGCAGCGAAACTGGTTGATAATGATGGCAATGAAATAATTTTCAACCTTAAGTAATTTGTGTCATATGATAAAGTTGTGTTATTTTTCAGAACTAGAAAATTGTATTTTTAAGAGTAATTTATGTTGAATTTCTTCGACTCTTCTATGTCCAAACACTGATTTGATTTTCTCTTTCGTTTTCTTGCGCTTAGGCTGGTATGGACATGAAATGAAGGACTTATTTGTGTGATTAGATGCCAAATAATCTATTGTATTCTTATTATCTATATGCTTGCAAATACATGAAGTCTTAAATAGTCAAGATTATCGATGTTTTGTAGAGCAAGATGAATTACCTGTTACTTGATTAATATGTGTGGCACATTACTCATAGCCAATCTTCTTTATCACTCTAGTTAATATAATTAAATAGCATGATAGGGAACTCTGAATTTAAAGACGGAACAACTTGTTGTATGTTAAAGCAACAACTTTAATCTTTGATCAAATTTTTCATACTTTAATATCTATTATTATTACTGAATTTCGGCATCTCCATTATTATGCAGCATGGCACGTACTCATAGTGGACGGGGGCCTCCTACTGACCGTCAGCGACCGACAACTTCTACGCCTGCACAACGTGCTGCTGCTAGTCTTGTACATCAGGCCCAGCAGGATGATGAGGTCGTTGTACATGATCCTGCTCCGGAGGTTGAGGTCCCTGTACAACTTCAGCAGGAGGATGATGTTCCTTTACCTGTTGAGTCCTTCCCTGGAGGCCCAGAGGATACGTCTGTCCTTAGGTCATACGTTGAGCATGTTGCACACGCGCTATGGAACGGAGACGTAAGTATCCTCTATAAATTATAATCTTAATAATTTACATTTTGATTTAGTTTAGTATTAAATAAATTGTTTTCAATGATATTTCACACGTGTTTATGGTTGCATGACCATCGCGAGCTGAAAGTTGTAACACATGGACTGAAGCTAGCAAGATTCCCATGCAACCACATAGAAGTTGAGACTTATGTTAGGGACTCTAGTTTGGGACCCCTGATGCACTGGTCGCACCTCAATGTTGATAAGGGGTTGTTGTCAGCCTTTATCGAGAGGTGGCATAAAGATACATGCACCTTTCACTTACCGTTTGGCGAGATGACAATTACTTTGGATGACGTCTCGAGCCTATTGCATCTCCCAACCATTGGTGCGTTTCTCACACTGCCTCTCATGGACAAGGCCACCACAAACTGGTATCTGGTTGAGTATTTAGGAGTGGAGGAGTCTCAAGCTAAATATGAGACTGATGGGACTATAGGTGCACATGTTCATTTTAATTGGCTGGAAGATGTCTACCGGGAGCAGTTGGAGGAAGGGGAAGAGGAAAATGCGGTCAGATCATATCTATTACACTTGGTCGATTGCACAATTTTTGTGGATAAGAGTTTGACATACGTTGATGTTGCATTCTTGGAGTTGTTTCGCAACCTTGGCGACTGCAGAAGATTTGCATGGGGCACAGTTGCCTTAGCATACCTGTATTACCATCTATGTGAGGCAAGTCGGCATAGCATACGACGGTGTGGAGGTTACATGACCCTTTTGCAGGTATAATATGTCTATATTATTTTATTTCTTTTTGCTATATCATATGCATTGAGACATTACTATCATTTCAGGCGTGGATATTTGAACATTTTCCAACCATTGGCATGCATAACTTGAAAGATGGATACACAGAAGACTCCCCAAGAGCACAACGTTTTTTATCTGCGAGGGGTGGAGGTGTAGTTCTTCCATTTCGGGTTGCCATTGATCATTTGAGAGCAGAGGACATCATCTGGACGCCTTATGAGGATCACAGGATTCATCGACCATTTGATGACATCTTATTTTCTGGTTTCATTAGATGTGGCCGGATGAGGCACCCTCATCTACCAGAGAGGGTCTTACGTCAGTTTGGTTGTATTCAAAACATTCCTCGATCACCGTTTGATGTAACTGGTGTTAGACTGTCATCTGAGGAGGTAGATGCAAAATGGTCTGTGTATGCTGAAGAGTTGGTCGTTACGGGACCATGTGTTACTTATCCATCGCATTGTGTAGACGGATACATGATTTGGTACCAAAGGATCTCACATCCCTATCTGATACCACCAGGTCAAGTACCTCCTCCTAGGGTGCCGGTGGTCCAGCCTGACTCTACTACAAATGATAGTTCCAGTATTTTTGGTCAACAAGTGGTAAGTAAGTTTATGTTTTTTTAACAACATTTTGTATTTATTTTGATCGTTGTGCGTTAATGTAGTTACTTTTGCATTTGCAGGAGAGGTTTCAGAAGATTAATGACTTGCTTCAGGAGATGATTGGTGGAAAGATGGTAACGCACTGCAACGATGCTTGGGAGCACGTGCATTAAGCATTGTCACTGGCTCATGGAGGCATTCAGTTCGGCAAGACATATCAGAGGAGAAAGAAGTCTCGATCAGCTCCCTCTACCAGTTGATCAGTTGTAAATGTTTGAACACCTTAGTGATTAATTGCGTTATTTTGTTATTTTGGTAAACTTGATAACAATGATAAATTTTAGCAGATACTAACTTATATGTAAAGGTATTGTAATGAATCTTAGCAAACTTGATATCCATTGTAGACAAAAAATTAGTTTTCGTATATATAAGTTGGAGTGAATCAATGTACTCAAAAAATGGCATATATCATTTATACAACCAAACGTGCACATGTACAGATTATTGGACATCATGTACTCAAAAAATCATGGAGATCTAGTATATATCCAATCAATCATCTGTAATATCCATCCACCCTGGTTCCTTTTGCACTAACAATGAGCTGAAATGTTGCATGCGGCTAACATATGGAATTTCCCATGAACGAGCATCCGGATAACAATATTGGCGCCACCCCATTGCAACAGGGGGTAAAGGGCACTCGTCCTTCAATAAGACCTATAAAATAATGAAAGGAACATAGTTATCCATCGTACTGTACTTACCAAGTTCACATGCACACGGTAGCCCATGTGTCCTTCTAATTGCGCAACCACAGACATCACTGTTAATCCCGACAATCTTTACTCGTTCCAACTCATCGGCAATATGATTTAGAGTACTCGTTGAAACAAATCCATGCAAACTGATGTAGAATCGAGTATTAAATCTGTGTTCCACAACGTTGATGCTCTTCTCGAATGATGCCTTGATCTCAGTATGTTGCAAAATGATCAGGTTATTCATGACATCCCAACAACTACACAAGTCCCCCATACTATCCTGAATCAAATTCTTCAGCCTCCCATGTGCAGACTCAACCCTGTTAACAAACACAACAACAAAACACCACATAAATACATATACATAATTAAAGACGAAGGTTATGCTAGTGTATATTAGTGCTTAAAGCAACCTATTAGTTGTTGTGTTCCCAAGGTGCATCACCCGATTTATCCATGCTGCTACGAATTTTTCCTTAGGAGGATTCAACCAGGTATTTTTCACATAGTCACCAAAAATTGGAAAATTAGAACAAACATCTTCAAAGTTTTTAATACGCTCTACGAACTCACACTCAGTAGGAGAGTCCATAACGCAATCCCAAGCATCCATCACAATGTCCGACTTTTGCTTCGGGTGCACTATCATCTTACATTTGGCCTTCACATTCTTGACAATGTGGAATTGACATAATAACTGAGTAGAACTAGGAAAGACAATGTGAACTGGGTTCATCAACGCAACGTCTCTGTCGGTGACTAGTACCTGAGGTATTGAATTTTCAGTTAGGAACAATCCACGCAGCCGCTGTAATGCCCATATGAAGTTATTACTTCAGTCAAACTCCAAACATGCAAAACCAATGGAGAATGTCAATTCTGTTGAGGTAACACCAACAATCTCAAGTAATGGCAGTCGATACTTGTTGGTTTTATAAGTACTGTCAATACACATCACAATTGGGAATGCATTTAGAAGTTTCACAGCATCCGAGTGTGTCCAAAAAAATACCTCTAACTACATCGGACATGTCTAGCCTTCTATGCCAACAAACATATTTATCACGCTCAATTAAATACAACAACTGTTGCATTTCCGTTCTAGGGCCTCTTTTACAAATCCGAATATCTTGCCGCACATTATAGACCTGTTTGAGCGTGGTGCAATTATCTGGATTATGCTGCTAAAATGTGAATAGTATGTTACTTGGCTTGACCAAGCTTTTTGTCAAATCTTCCACCAAAGACCTCTCTTGGGCACTTAGGCGACCAACATAGGCATGACCAACCAATGTCTTTGCTAACTCATGATTGTGAAAGCCACACACTACTTCAAGTTTCCATCCAGTACCATTTTTCAAAGGTTTTCCTCTCAATTTGAAAGGATATTCACATTTTTTAGTTCTGGTCACCTTGCGAACTAACTCCTTCTTGTATGGTCTATATTTCCCACCCCGTTCACAACCAAGCAAGACTACCGTCGTCCTTCGGTTACCTCCCGTATCTGACCTTTGAATGATAACAACAACGCCATGCTCTCTACCTACATGTTGAGCCCAGTTCAACATATCTTCTCGAGATGGAAATACCCGATAGTACAAATTTAGCAAGATGTTATAATATTCACACAAAGTCATAACATAAAAGTAACGATAATTAATTAATAAACCACCTTAATAGTAGTGAATGCATCCCTACAATCAACATCATCTTTAACACTGGGAACATCCAACCTCTCTATGCTCACATGATTCTGAAAAAAACAAACAAACATAACAATAAAGTATTTTTTTTCCAAGACTACAATCAACGAAAATGAATCTTTATTCTTACATCTCCGTCTCTTCCCATATTAATTGACATGTCCATATCCTCATGTAGATTGTCAAAATAGTCTTCTATGTCCATTAAACGCAACCTTTAAACTATATGCATCATATCAAATAACAAGAAGATTAATTTATTTTACAAGAGCTGCATCAGGAAAATTTACACATCCGGAAAGTATTTTAGGAGGTGTTAAAAATTAACACATTCGGAAAATAGTTTCCGGATGTACAAATTGTAGTTGCATCATGAAAATTTAAACATTCGGAAAGTATTTTCAGGAGGTGTTAAAACATCCGAGAAATAATTTCCGGATGTATTAATTTTAACACATCCGGAAAATACTTTCCGGATGTACAAAATGTGACATCAACAATATGTGAATCCGGAAAAAATTTCGGAAGTGCATAACACATGTCTGGAAAACACTTTCCGAAGTACAAAACACATGTCGGAATGCATTTTCCGGAAATTACAACTTTAATACTTCGGATTTTCTATTGCGGTAGTTCAAAACAATGCCATATACTCATCCGGATTTGAATTCCGAGGTGTAACCAGTGTCCGGAAAACGAATCTGGAAGTTTCCGGAAAGTAAATTGCAGATGTAATAGTATGAACAAAAGTTGCAGAAACTCACATTACAAGTGACGTGCATGAACAATGAAGAGGTTGTATCCTTTGCTAAAACACGATCGAAAACAACTTCGGGCCCTCTTATCTTCTTCGCTTTTGCAACATCATGAAAACCAATAACAAAAAACTAAAAAAAAATTCACCATTTCATTGTCGCGTGATAATGACAGAGGTTGTGAGAATGGTGAAGAAGGTGGCAAGGGTGTGAAGAGTGTGAGAAAGGGGATGGTTTCGATATGGGGTGAACAGAATGAGTGACTGATATAATGAGCGGGCGAAGGTGAAAATGATATTTTTGGAAATGAAAATTTTAAATCGAAGCTCAAGATGTAAATAGTATTTTGTACGATGTAAACAACATTGCACGGGTAGTAATTAAGGAACCATTGCTTTGGCTAATGCTGTTTTCAAGTGAGACGGTGGAAGCGTGGTCCAGGCCCGACTCGGGCTTGTAGACGAGGATGTACTCTATGGTGAAATGACGGGAAGAGCTTGGAGTCAATTGGTGAGAGAATGAGGGGACCATATGGGGTGGGCTCAAATGGTGTCACCACCACGGCTTCTTTCATGTGCACTGAGCTTCCCATGTGATAATTGGTATTAGTATTTGGTGTCATGCTATAATATGATGAATTTGGAAAGTAGAAAAATAAAAGGAGGAACAACTTTTGGAACGTTGAGTTGGTTGATATGTTTGTGATTGGGGGTGATTTATACTTTTATAGAGATGTTTGCAATCAAGAGAGAGAAAATAACATGAAGAAGCTTGGGATTGAGGTGGGAATGGGAGTGCATCTGCAGTGGCGGATCTAGGATCCGGGATCGGTGAGGCAATATATTTTAAAAATAATTAATAATAAACATTGTCATATATATAAAGATAAAAACATGAATGTTAAACACTGTCAATTATTGAACACTTCTTATTGAATGATCAATTCATTATCAACGTTGTAGATCACTTATCGCTTAATATAAGTCACTAGACAATCAATCATTCTCTTCAAAAAAAATTCCATTATCTCCTACAATTAAAGAAACAAAATTAATACATTTAATTTCATGTTTAACCATTCAATTTCATGAAATGATGTTGTTATCTCAACCAATGTTTAAAAAACCAGATCGGAGATTGAACCGACAACAACTTCAGGTCATGGTTCGATTGGTTCAACGGTCGAATCGGATGACTAATAAATAAATAAATAAATTATATAATAAATATATATAAGTATAAAAATATGTGTATATAACAAAATTATATATATATATATATATATATATATATATATATATATATATATATATATATATATTATAACTCAATTCATTAAGATAAAATCACTTAGTCAATGCACCATAAATTTAAATTAAAGTCTAAACTCTCAAATAACTCCTACATATATTTAATTTATTATTGGGCTAAAAGATACTTTATTATTTAATTTATTATTGAGCCCAAATCATTGAGATTTACTTTAAGCCCAAATCCAATAATAAAATAGCACAAACCCACATGCCTTCATTTTCACATTTCAGTTTTACTTTTATCACTTATGCACCGCACAGTAGCTAGTTTTTGCTTTACATCTATATGCGCTGCAGCACCACACACAAGCACACGATATCAAGGCTTCTTCTTTTCATCTATGCGCCGCAAATGAAAGCTGGAACGACGGATGCAAGGCAAGTGTCGTGGGTGGTGGGTCCAAGTGGTCGTGTGTGTGCAGCTGATACCCTAGTCATGTGGGTGCAAATATTTACAATTAACGGGGGCAAAAAAAATATAAGGTTATTATAATTTTTTTTTAAACTTGAGAGGGTGCATCTGTTACGTGTTTTTCCCCCCTTCATTTTAGAGTTTCTATCTAGTTGAACGATGTGGATTGTTACTTCTTTTTTTGGTATCTGTTTGTCTAAGTCATTAATCATGTATAATCAGTTAGGATCTTCTGTTACTTGCAGTTGGGTTTGAAACAATTACCGGGGAGAACAGAACACAACCAGCGGTGTTGGTATACAGTTCGGCTTGAATCGATTTTAAGGTAAAAAATCATTTAATCCAAAGATAAAAAGAACATACGGATGACTTCCTTTAAAAAAAAATCTGATCCGATCCGATCCAATTATATGTGGTTTGGATCGATTTGGTTGATTCGGTTTTTACCGACATATCATTACATATTTATATTAGGTCAAAGAATCACGATTACACATAAAATTGAAAAAATCTTAAACTTGTATATATTTGTTCATGTATTCATGTAATAGCATTTCATAAAATATGTATAAAGTAAATAAATATCATCATCAACTGGTTACATAACATAATTTTTTTATGTTTGAAACTTAGAAATAGGAAAAAATTAAGTCAAATCAAACTAGTAAACATTATTAGAGGAGAAAAAACCAACAAATAAAAAATTAATAATGCAAAAAATAGAATAATTGTATATTAAATTTATATATACGGTTTGGTTTGGATTTGTTCGGTTTAAGAAAAGAAATCCGAAATCCGATCCGATCGGTTTTTATAAATAAGATCCAAAAAAATCCAATAGACATTGGTTTTGTTCGATTTTCGATTTTTTTTGTATCGATTTGGATATAAACACCCTACATATAAGAAATTGTTAATAGAGAATGCCCGGTAGAAAATATTGAGCTCCCTAGAAGTGATTTTTATTCCCTTCAATCAAAAAATAAAAGTATATGGTCAAAATAAACCAGCCAGTCTTTTAAAGAAAGGATGATACTAATGAGGCTATTTTAGAGAAACAAAATACGCAACCTAACAGTGTCGTTATTTTGCAAGAGTGCAGAAAACAGTGTTGACGTGAACCTGTACAGTAAATATTATGCTGCAAACATAGGTAATAACATTTGCACATTACTTTATCATTGAAAGATAACAATGAAGTGTAGAACATATGAAGCCCTGCCATATACTATCTCGGACATCATCTCCCTACTAAATCAAAGTAGGGGTGTAAGACTCGGACCTATGACTCGAAAAATCCGAAGATCTAAATCAAGTCAATTAAATTGGTTTTGATTTTTTTTATGTTCGGGTCTGAATCAAACCTAATGATGATTGGTTTGGTTCTCGATTTCAAGTATTCTGGAATCGAACCGAACCAATTAATATATTTTAATAATTTTATATATATTTTGATATGTAATATTTATTATATATTAATATTAATCTATATTTTAATAGTTTAATATTCATTGTATTTAATTTTTTTTATATTTTAATATTATATATATTTAATATTTATATATATTTTGAAATTTAATAATCTTCGGGTCTAAACCGAATCAAACCGAACCAATCCGTTCTCGAATGGTTTCGTTTGGTTTGGTTTGGTAGAAAAATTCTTAAAATCGAACCAAACCATTTTTATTGGTTTAGATATTTTTCTACCTAAAATCGAACCAAACCGACCATTACACCCCTAAATCAAATGAGTAAACAAAGAAATGGCTAAAGTCCCAAATTGTCCCTCAAAAATTTATGGGACCCACTTTTGGTTTTCTAAAATAAATAAATTAACCATCTAGTTTCTCGGATTTACGAATGCGAGACACATTAGTCCCCCTTCCACTTCCAATGACGATTTACTTGCCTATGTATCCCGTTATCCTTCTTGCCTGACTTGTTGGTTGTCCTGCGTGGCACATATATGATAAATTTCGATCGTGAAAAAATAACGAAAATGTAAAAAAATGCAAAATTTTAAAACCCGTATCCCTGAAAATTGTGCGTTTTTCACATTTTTATGACACATAAGCAAGTAAATCGATATTGGAAGCGGAAGGGGGACTAATGTGTCTCACGTTTGTAAATTTGATAAATTAAATGGTTAATTTATTTTTTCATGGACCAAAAATGGGTCCCTAAATTTACCAGGGACCAATTTAGGCACCTACTCTAAAGAAATAGAAGCATGATCACCTTCTCCCCCCTCTCTTTGGCTAGTAATTTTGTTTATTTATTTTTTGGAAAACTCATAGGCCTTGTAAGTAAGTGAGCAAAAACTCCCTGATAGTGGCACAAACAATTATTTTGCAGGCCCACTTGATGTTTATATCACACACACAACTTTTATATTATCGACATGAGTCTAAAGCCCAATCAATACATCCATGAAATACTTCACCATATTCATAAATCTCAAGTGTATGGTCAGGAAACTTCTTTGAAATGTTAAGGTTTTTATGAAATAAGATAACAAGAATGAATTGGGCAACGATCTTTTGCCTTTCCAAAATGCTTCTCATGACTATTTGCAGCTTTAATTTTGTATCATTAGACTTCAATACAATATTTTTTGATTGCTCCCTCAAAGGTTCAGTTCCGAATTTCCAATTATATTATATTAGATGCTTATAACCTTCGGTTGCAGTGAAAGTAAGATACACCTCTAGGTGAATTTTAGCTGCAAATTCGGATTTTTTAAAAAAAAAAAACAAAAGTAAAACCCAAAAGTAGATGTATTGATGATGTAATTATTCCATTCTCTTTTTGTGCAACTTTTGGCGGTTTGGATAGAGTCACAAAGAAAAGCTTGAATGATGTGAGCATGATCAGCTGATGTGATCTTTTTTTGAAATAAATAAATAATGAAAGATATCTTTTATTTATGTCACTTAATGTTAGCTGTCTTAATTGGGTCTAAAATGGGATTGGGCGTGGGCTCTTGCACTCAAACTTGAAATTAGGCTAACTTATCATTAGATGTCATGTTTGAAGTTTACACCACATAAAAGAAGTCATTCATATGACAACTACAAGAAATATAAGGATTTCACTATTACCAACGGCCTCGAAGCTGTTGGTATTTTTGACATTTGTGACAGCCTAGTCCATCATTAATCAAGGCGGTTGATATTTCCAACATTTTCGACGACCTTTTTTTATACCGTCGGACAATCCGTCGGTATATTTTTGCAAGCTTTTCTGCCAAATATTTGGTGCGACCTCAATGAAGGATTGGAGAAGATTATCGACGGGCTAGGCCGTCGGTAACTCCTTTCACCATTTGTGACGACCAAGCCGTCGGTAACTTAAAAAAACAGTTTCAAGGTTGCACACTTTCCAACGGCTTAGCCTGTCGGTAACTCGAGTAACCATTTGTGATGGCTAAACCATCGCTAATAAAAGGAAATTTTTCCAAGTTTGTGAATGTTGTGACCGTCAGTAACACCTTGTGACATTTTTGACGGGTGATGGTCGTCGGTAACCCCCACTTATACCCATTCACGCTCATGAGATACACAGACCCATCCCATTTTCTTCCATTATTTCTCTACATGTTGTAGCTCCACCACCCAGTCACCGACGCCGTACGTCCAACCGCCATCCTTGTTTGTCAGCCTCCGACCATCTGCTGTCACCGACCCTCCTTCCTTCTCCCATTTTCTCCTCCTTCCTCCGTCCATTTTCTCTGCACCGGCCCTAACCTCTACCTCTCTCAATCATCTCCCTCCCAAACTCTGTCCACTGTCGAGTAACCGACCACTGTCCTGTAAGTCCGTCTTTCTCTTCCTATTTGTCTTTCTCTTTTTGTTTCTCGTCCCTTTTATATTTTCGTTTTTTAGGACCACCACCAAACCGCCACAACCAGATCGAACCGTAAGTCTCTCTTTATTTTTCTCTCTGTCTTTCTCTTTGTCTTTGGATCCTTTTTTTAATTTTTATTTTAATTTTCAGAACTACCACCGGACCACCACCACCGGACATACCACCACCGCCAACCTAAGGTCCAGTTCTTTCTCTCCTTTGCTCCCAGGTTTGCTTTCTTGTCTCAATTTTATTTTCTTTAGCTTTTGTTGAAAATGCCTAAGAAACCTGGGTTGTGTGAAGATGCAATGTGTATGAAAATGCTTGTGGTGTTTTGGTTTGTGTTTATGTGCTGCTGGTTATGTGTTTAAGAGGAAGTATATGCATGCTAATTGAATATGTTATTGATTATGTGCTGGTAGAATATGCATTGCTACTGCAATATGCATGTTTTCTATTTGTTGAATTGAGTGATTAAATGTACATGTGTATTGATGTAATAAAAAAATTATTTTATTGGGTAAAATTTTTGTGTTAACATGACTATTAAAAGTGTTTTTCTTAAGTAAATAAAATAACACTTATATTTGTATTAAGCTTCTTCATAATAAGGCTTGAAAAAGATTTAATGAAGCAAAAAAAAAAAGTTTCAGACAATCTAGACGCCGATAATAGAAAAATTTTCCGATGGCTCTGGCCGTAGCTAATTTTTCATCATTACCTACGGCTCAGGTCGTCGATAATGGGAAAAATTACCTATGGCTCAGGATTTATTAAAAAGGTCGTTGGAAATTGTTTGCGACGAGCTAATTACCTATGGATGTAGAGATGTTGGTCAGCAGTCGGAAATTCAGTGTTACCAATGGATTTTTCTTGTTTCCGACGACTTTTGGCCGTTGGTAATGACCTTTTTTCTTGTAGTAGACATGTGGTTCCTGATTCTCATAGTCTGTGTACATAGGAACACCCAAATAAAAAATATGGAGAGCATTGCACATTCAAATTATGAGGAATAACGGCAAAATGGCAAGAAACACTACTACAGAAAAGGGCTTTAATAGCGCTTTTTTTAGCCTTTAGTAGCGCTTCCAACCGTTATCTAATCACCCGCTACTGAAGGTGGAAGAGATTCAATAGCGCTTAAAAAAGCGCTACTGAAAGTAGGAATAGGTAGCGCTTCCTTGAGAAAGCGCTGTCTAAAGTTCGTATGAAGGCAATCTATTACATACTTTAGACAGACGCTTTCTCAAGGAAGTGTTGTCTAAAGTTTGCAATAGATAGCGCTTTCTCAATGAAGCGCTATCTATTTTTAACTTTAGAGTGTTTTTTTCAAGAAAACGCTACCTATTCCCCCCCACCCTTTTTTAAAATTATTTACATTGTTTTTCCTCGTATTTCCCACATGCACTTAGCAAAACTAAGACATTAAACAAATTATTCATCCCCACTAGTGGAAATAATGTAATATACGGGAAGACCATATGTTTGATGTTAAAAAATGAGGCGGTGGCAGTTTTGTAAATATCAAATCACTATTTGCGTCACTTGTTTAATGAACTGACGTTAAAAGTGATTTGCAAGAATTATTAACCCTTTTAACATTAGTTTTTTATACGACTAACGTTAAAAGTGTGATTTTTACTTCAGTTAAATAAATAACTGACGTATATAATCATATGTCCCTAACTATTCCTATCTTTCTTTCGTTGTCATCTCTCTGTTGTCACTCTTAACGCAGATCACTCCATATAGTGCAGTTTATTTCTAAACTTTTTTTTAAACAAGTTTATTTTTAATCTTAATTAATTAGCTTGAATTAGTAAACAAATTCTTGTGCAGATTAAAATAAATAAACACTTAACATAAAATAAGTTATATATATATATATATATATATATATATATATATATATATATGTATAATCAAATCGTATCTCATTGAAGCGATTCATAAGTTACAATTACATGATTAAAAGATAAAA
>JAUPTC010000376.1:0-52694 GCA_030762895.1 Sophora flavescens
AAATTAGGGTTTGGGGTTTGAATTAGGGTTTGAGTTAAAAATAGTGTTTTTGGGTCAAAATAGGGTTTGAATTAGGGTTTTGAAGTTTAGTATGGTTTTAGAATTAAATTAGGAGTTCACGTGTCAAATTTAAGGGTTTAGGGTCAAGTGGAGTTTTTATTATGGGTTTGGGTCAAATTAGGTTGCGTTAAAATTAGGGTTTTGGGTTATTAATTTGGGTATTGGGTAAAAATTAGGGTTTCGGGTTTAAAATTAGAGTTTAGGGTTTGAATTAAGGTGTTGAGTTAAAAATGGGAGGGTTTTGGGTCAAAAAATAAGTTAGAATTAAGGTTTTGGTTTAACAATAGGGTTTGGTCAAGTGGGGTTAGATTGATTTAGGGGTTTAGGAAAGGTCAAAATAGGGTTTAGGGTTTGAAATAGGGATTTGAGTTTTTTAAATAGGGTTTGGTCAAGAAGTGGGGTTACGTTATTTAAAGTGGGGTTTGGATCTTAATTAGGCTTTTGGGTCAGAATTTTTGGTTTAGGAGTCAAAATTAGGGCTTTGGGTCAGTATGGTTTGGTTGCATTTGAGTTAGTATCAAGAAATAGGGTTTGGGGTTTTTTTAGTAGGGTTTCAGTTTAAAAATAGGGTTTTGGGTCCAAAGTGGGGCTTTGCGGTTAAAATTTGGGTTTTAGGTTAAAATTTGGGTGTGGGTACAAATTAGGGTTTCGGGTTAAAATTAGAGTTTAGGGTTTGAATTAGGTTTTGAGTTAAAGATGGGGTTTTGGGTCAAAAATAGGATTGATGGGTTTGGTTTTAACATTAGGGTTTTGGTCAAAGTGGGTTAAAGGTCAGATTTAGGGTTTAGGTCAAATTAGGGTTTAGAGGGTTTGAAATAGGTTGGAGTTTAAATAGGGTTTGGTCAAAATTAAGTTCTGTGTTAAAATTAGGGTTTAGGATCAAAATTAGGCTTTGGGTCAATTTTTGGGTTCATAGTTGAAATTAGGGTTTTGTGTTTAAAATATTGGGTATAAAATAGGGTCTAATTAGGGCTTTAGGTCTTAGAATTTTGGGTTTTAGTATATAAGTTAGGGTTTAGGGTTTTAAATAGGGTTTAAGTTTAAAAAATAGGGTTTTGGGTCAAAATAGGGCAGGTTAAAAATTAGGGTTACGGGTCAAAATTTGGGTTTAGGGTTTGAAATGGGGTTGAGTTTTAAATGGGGTTTTGGGTCAAAAATAGAGATTAGAGGTAGGGTGTTGGGTAAAATTTCGGTTTGGGTCCAATAAGGGTTAGGTCAAATTTAGGGTTTAGGGTCCAAATTAGGGTTTAGGGTTTGAGTTTCAAAGGTTTGAATCAAGGAGTAGAATATGGTTTTAAGTCAAGTGCAGGTTTAGGATTTGAACAGGGTTTTGGAGTTAAAAACAGGTTTCAGTTCAAAATAGGGTTAGAAATTAGGGTTTTGGGTTAAAATTAGTGTTTGGGATCATAGTGGTTTTGGGTCAGAATTTTGGTCTTGGAGTTAAATTAGGGTTTTGGATCAAAATTAGAGTTTGGGGTTTGAATTAAGGTTTGAGTTAAAAATAGGGTTTTGGGTCAAAAATAGGATAGAATTTAGGTTTGGTTCAAATTAGGGTTTGGTCAAAATTAGGGTTACGAGTTAGATTTAGGGTTTAGGGTCAGAATTAGGGTTTAGGGTTTGAAATAGGGATTTGGGGAGTTTAGAATTTGGGTTTGGTCAAGTGGGGATTAGCAGGTTTAAATTATGGTTTGGGTCAAAATTAGGTTTGGGTCCAGGAATTTGGGTTTAGGGTCAAGGAGTGGGGTTTAGGGTTTGAATTAGGGTTTTGGTTAAAAATAGGGTTTCGGGCAAGAATTTTGGTTTCGGGTCAGAGTGGGGTTTTGGGACAAATTTAGGTTTAGGGTCAGAAATCAGGCTTTAAGGTTAGAATTAGGGTTTCGTGACAAAATTAGGGTTTAGGGTTGAAATATGGTTTGACTTTAAATATGGGTTTGGGTCAAAAATAAATAGGGTTAAGAATTATGGTTTGGGTCAAAAATTAGGGTTTAGGGTTTTGAATTAGGGTTTGAGTTAAAATAGTGTTTTGGGTCAAAATAGGGTTTGAATTAGGGTTTGAGTTAAAATTATGGTTTCAGATCAAAAATTAGGGTTCTGTGTCAAATTTAGGAGTTTAGGGTCAAAATTGGAGTTTTTTATTATGGGTTTGGGTCAAAATTAGGGATTTTTTGCGTTAAAGTGGGGTTTCGGGTTAAAATTTGGTTGTGGATACAAATTAGGGTTTCGGGTTAAAATTAGGTTTAGGGTTTGGATGGGTGTTGAGTTAAAATGGGGTTTTGGGTCAAAAATAGGATTAGAATTAAGGTTTTGGTTTAACAATAGGGTTTCGGGTCAAGAGTGGGGTTCTGGGTCAGATTTAGGGTTTAGGAATTAAAATTAGGGTTTAAGTTTGAAATAGAAGGATTTAGTTTAAAATAAGGGTTCGGGTCAAGTGGGGTTACGTGTTAGAGAATTAGGGTTTTAGGATCAAAATTAGGCTTTTTGGGTGGAAATTTTGGGTTTAGGAGTCAAAGTGGGGCTTTGGGTCAAGAGTCATGGTTTCGGGTTAGAGTGGGGTTTGAAGTATCAAGAAAAATAGGGTTTGGGGTTTTAATTAGGGTTTTAGGTTTAAAATAGGGTTTTGGGTCAAGAATTGGGGCTTTGCGGTTAAAATTTGGGTTTTGGGTTAAGAATTTGGTACAAATTAGGGTTTTCGGGTTAAAATTAGAGTTTAGGGTTTGAATTAAGGTTTTGAGTTAAAGATGGGGTTTGGGTCAAAAATAGGATTAGAAATTAAGGTTTTGGTTTGACATTAGGGTTTCGGGTCAAGGAGTAGGGTTCTGGGTCAGATTTAGGGTTTAGGGTCCAAAATTAGGGTTTAGGGTTTGAAATAGGGATTTGAGTTTAAAATAGGGTTTGGTCAAAAAATTAGGGTTTGTGTTAAAGTGGGGTTTAGGATCAAGAATTAGGCTTTTGAGATGTTAATTTTGGGTTCATGGTTGAAATTAGGAGTTTAGGAGTTTGAAATAGGTTTGTGTTTAAAATATTGGAGTATAAAATAGGGTCTAATTAGAGGCTTTTTTTGGGTCAGAATTTGGGTTTAGTATATATGTTAGGGTTTAGGGTTTAAATAGGGTTTTAAGTTTAAAATAGGGTTTTGGGTCAAAAATACGACCTTTGGAGTTAAAATTAGGGTTTAGGTCAAGTAGGGTTTAGGGTTTGAAATGGGGTTGATTTTAAATAGGGTTTTGGGTCAAAAATAGGGTTAGAATTAGGGTGTTGGGGGAAGGTAGTCGGTTTGGGTCAGTGGGGGTTAGGTCAGGGTGAGGGTTTAGGGTCCCAGAATTAGGGTTTTAGGGTTTTGAGTTTAAAAGGGTTTTGCGTCCAAAAAGGGTAAGAATATGGTTTTAAGTCAAAATTTGGGTTTGGTTTGAATTAGGTTTGAGGTTAAAAAATAGGGTTTGGGTCAAAATAGGGTTAGAATTAGGGTTTGGGTTAAAATTAGTGTTTGGATCACAATTATGGTTTTGGTCAATTTGGTCTTGGGTCCAAATTAGGGTTTTGGATCAAAATTAGAGTTTAGGGTTTGGATCAGGTTTGAGTTAAAAATAGGGTTTTGGGTCAAAAATAGAGGATTAGAATTAGAGTTTGGTTTCAAATTAGGGTTCGGGTCCAAAATTAGGGTTGAGTTCGATTTAGGGTTTAGGGTCAAAATTAGGGTTTAGGGTTTGAAATAGGGATTTGAGTTTAAATTTGGGTTTAGGGTCAAAATTTAGGGTTACGGGTTTAAGAATTTCCATGGTTTTGGGTCAAGAATTAGGTTTTAGATTAAGATTTGGGTTTAGGAGTCCAAAGTGGGGTTTAGGAGTTTGAATTAGGGTTTGAGTTAAAAATAGGTTTGGTCAAAATTTGGGGTTTCGGGTCCAAATTAGGGTTTTGGGACAAATTTAAGGTTTAGGGTCAAAAATCGGGCTTTAAGGTTAGAATTAGGGTTTCGTGACAAAATTAGGGTTTAGGGTTTGAAATATGGTTTGACTTTAAAAATATGTGATTTGGGTCAAAAATAAAATAGGGTTAGAATTATGGTTTGGGTCAAAATTTAGGGGTTTAGGGTTTGAATTAGGGTTTGTAGTTAAAAATAGTGTTTTGGGTCAAAATAGGGTTTGAATTAGGGTTTTGAGTTAGTATTAGTTTGGTCAAATTAGGGTTAAGTCCAAAATTTAGGGTTTAGGGTCAAAATTGTAGTTTTTATTATGGTTTTGGGTCAGAGTGAGTTTGCGTTAAGAGTGGGTTTTGGGTTAAAATTTGGGTATTGGGTACAGGGAGTAAAGTTTGGGTTAAATTAGAAGTTTAGGGTTTGAATTAAGGTTTGAGTTAAAAATGGGGGGTTTGGGTCAAAAATAGGATTAGAATTAAGGTTTGGTTTAACATTAGGTTTCGGTCCAAGTAGGGTTAAAGGTCGGTTTTGGGGTTTAGGGTCAAAATTAGGGTTTAGGGTTTGAAATAGGATTTGGTTTAAAATAGGGTTTGGTCAAAATTGAAGGGTTAAATGATTAGAATTAGGGTTTAGGATCAAAATTAGGCTTTTGGGTCAGGTACAGGTTTAGGAGTCAAAATTAAGGACTTTGGGTCAAAGTGGTTTCGGGTTAAATTAGGGTTTAAAGTATCAAAAAATAGGGTTTAGGGTTTTAGTTTTTTGGGGTTTCGGTTTAAAATAGGGTTTTGGGTCAAGTGGGGCACTGCGGTTAAGAATTTGGGTTTTGGGTTAGAGTGGTGTGGGTACAAATTAGGTTTAGTTAAAATTAGAGTTTAGGAGTTTGAATTAGGTTTTGAGTTAAAGATGGGGTTTTGGGTATGGGATTTAGAATTAAGGTTTGGTTTAACATTAGGGTTCAGGGTTAAAGTGGGGTTACGGGTCGAATTTAGGAGTTTTAGGAGTCCAAAATTAGGGTTTTAGGGTTTGAAACTAGTTTGAGTTTAAAATAGGGTTTTGGTCAAAATTAGGGTTCTGTGTTAAAATTAGGGTTTAGGATCAATTAGGCTTTGGGTCAGGAATTTTGGGTTCATGGTTGAGTGGGGTTTTGTGTTTAAAATATTGGGTATAAAATAGTCTAACTTTGAGCTTTGGGTCAAGAATTTTGGGTTTTAGTATATAAGTTGGGGTTCAGGGTTTAAATAGGGTTTAAGTTTAAAATAGGGTTTTGGGTCAAAAATAGGGCAGGTTAAGAGTGGTTACGAGTCAAGAATTTGGGTTTAGGGTTTGAAATGGAGTTGAGTTTTAAATAGGGTTTTGGGTCAAAATAGGGTTAGGAGTGGGGTGTTGGGTAAAATTACGGTTTGGGTCCAAATAAGGGTTGGGTCAAATTTAGGGTTTTAGGGTCCAGAATAGGGTTTAGGGTTTGAGTTTAAAAGTTTGGTAAAGGGTAGAATATGGTTTAAGTCAAAATTTTGGGTTTAGGATTTGAATTAGGGTTTTGAGTTAAAAATAGGGTTTGGGTCAAAATAGGGTTAGAATTAGGGTTTTTTTGGGTTTAAAATTAGTGTTTTGAGATCACAATTATGGTTTTAGGTCAGAATTTGGTCTTGGGTCCAAATTAGGGTTTTGGATCAAAATTAGAGTTGGGAGTTTGAATTTAGGTTGATTAAAAATAGGGTTTGGGTCAAAAATAGGATTAGGAGTAGGGGTTTGGTTTCAAGTGGGGTTTTGGTCAAATTAGGGTTCCTGAAGTTAGATTTAGGTTTAGGGTCAAAATTAGGGTTTAGGGTTTGAAATAGGGTTGAGTTTAAATTTGGGTTTGGTCAAGTGGGGTTGGGTTTAAATTATGGTTTTGGGTCAAAATTAGGTTTTGGGTCAAGATTTGGGTTTAGGGTCATTAGGGTTTAGGGTTCCCAGATCCAGGGTTTTGAGTTAAAATAGGGTTGGTCCAAAATTTGGGTTCGGTCCAAGTGGGGTTTTGGGACAAATTTGGGTTTAGGAGTCAAGCGGAGCTTTAGGTTAGAATTAGGGTTTCGTGACAAAATTAGGGTTAGGGGTTTGAAATATGGTTTGCAGGGGGAGGGAAAAATATGGGTTTGGGTCAAAAATAAAATAGGGTTAGAATTATGGTTTGGGTCAAATTAGAGTTTAGGAGTTTGAATTGGGGTTTTGAGTTAAAAATAGTGTTTGGGTCAAAAATAGGGTTTGAATTAGGGTTTTGAGTTAAAATTATGGTTTTCAGATCAAAGTGGGGTTACGTGTCAAATTTAGGGTTTGAGGTCAAGTGGAGTTTTTATTATGGGTTTGGGTCAAATTAGGGATTTCGTTCTAAGTGGGGTTCGGGTTAAGAATTTGGGTATTTTTGGGTACAATTGGGGTTTAGGGTTAAAATTAGAGTTTAGGGTTTGAATTAAGGTGTTGAGTTAAAAATGGGGTTTTGGGTCAAAAATAGGATTAAATTAAGGTTTTGGTTTAGCAATGGGGTTTCGGGTCAAGGTGGGGTTAGGTCGGATTTAGGGTTTGGGGTCAAAATTAGGGTTTGGGTTTGAAATAGGGATTTGAGTTTAAAATAGGGTTTGGGTCAAAATTAGGGTTCTGTGTTAAATTAGGGTTTAGGATCAAAATTAGGCTTTTGGGTCCGTGCAGGTTTAGGAAGTCATTGGGCTTTGGGTCAAAATTATGGTTGGGTTAAAATTAGGGTTTAGTATCCAAAATAGGGTTTAGGGTTTTAATTAAGTTTTCAATTTAAAAATAGGGTTTGGGTCAAAATTAGACTATGAGGTTAAAATTTGGGTTTTGGTTTAAATTGGGTGGGTGCAAATGGGGTTTGAGTTAAATTCAGGGTTTAGGGTTTGGATGGGTTTTGAGTTGAAATGGGGTTTTGGGTCAAAAATAGGATTAAGTGGTTTTGGTTTGACATTAGGGTTGGTCAAAGTGGGGTTAGGTTCAGATTTGGGGTTTAGGGTCAAAATTAGGTTTAGGGTTGAAATAGGTTTGAGTTTAAAATAGGGTTTGAATTCCAAATTAGGGTTTGTCTGTTTAAAATTGGGGTTTAGGATCAAAATTAGGGGAACTTTTTTTTAGTTACATTTTGGGTTCATAGTTGAAATTAGGGTTTTAGGGGTTTGTTAAATAGGGTTTTGTGTTGTCTGGGTATAATAGGGTCCTAATTAGGGCTTTGGGTCAGAATTTTGGGTTTAGTATATATGTTAGGGTTTAGGGTTTAAATAGGGTTTTTAAGTTTAAATAGGGTTTTGGGTCAAAAATTACAGCACTGGAGGTTAAGGTAGAGGTTGCAGGTCTAGTAGGGTTTAGGGTTTGAAATGGGGTTGAGTTTTAAATAGGGTTTGAATTGCAGGGTTGGGAGTGGGGTGTTGGGTAGAGTATGGTTTGGGTCCAAATAAGGGTTCTGGGTCCAGAATTTGGGGTTTAGGGTCAGAAGTGGGGTTTGAGTTTTAGGTTAAAAAGGGTTTTGCGTCAAAAAAGGGTTAGAATATGGTTTTAAGTCAAAATTTGGGTTTGGGATTTGAATTAGGGTTTTGAGTTAAAAATAGGGTTTCAGATTCAAAATAGGTTCAAATTAGGAGTTTTGGGTTTAAGAATTAGTGTTTCAGATCTAATTATGGTTTTGAATTTAAATTTTGGTCTTGGGTCCAGAAGTCGGGTTTTGGATCAAAGTACAGTTTAGGAGGTTTGTTGTGAATTAAGGTTTTGGAGTTAAGAAGCAGGGTTTTGGAGGTCAAAATAGGATTCGATGGGAGGTTTTGGTTTCAAGTGAGGGTTTGTAATTTTTTTCAAGTGAGGTCCCCAGGTCCAGATTTGGGGTTTAGGGTCAAGAGTGGGGTTTAGGGTTTTGAAACATGAGAGTTTGATTTAGAGATTTTGGGTTTCGGTCCAAATTTGGGTTACGGGTTTAAGTATGGTTTTGGAGTCCAAAGTGGTTTTAGGTCCAGATTTGGGTTTAGAATTCAAGGAGTAGGGTTTGGGAGTTTGAATTAGGGTTTGAGTTAAAAATAGGGTTTTGGTCATTGTGAGGTTTCGGGTCAAGTGGGGTTTTTGGGACAGACTAGGGTTTATGGTCAAAATCGAGGCTTTGGGTTAGAATTAGGGTTTAGTGACAAAATTAGGGTTTAGAATTTTTGAAAATATGGTTTTGACTTTAAAATATGGGTTGGGGTCAAAAATAAAATAGGAGTTAGAATTATGGTTTTGGGTCAAAATTAGGGTTTAGGGTTTGAATTAGGGTTTTGAGTTAAAAATAGTGTTTCGGTCAAAATAGGAGTTTGAATTAGGGTTTTGAAGTTAAAATTATGGTTTCGAATCAAAATTAGTTATGTCCAAGAATTTAGGGTTTAGGTCAAAAATTTTTGTAATTTTTTATTATGGTTTTTGGGTCAAAATTAGGGATTTGCGTTAAGAAGAATTAGGGTTTGGGTAAAATTTGAGTATTGGAGTACTTAAATTAGGGTTCGGGTTAAAATTAGAGTTTTAGGGTTTGAATTAAGGTTTTTAGTTAAAAATGGGGTTTTGGTTAAATAGGATTAGAATTTAAGGTTTTGGTTTAACATTAGGGTTTCGGGTCGAAATTAGGGTTGGGTCAGATTTAGGTTTCGGGTGAAAGTGAGGTTTAGGGTTTGAACATAGGATTGAGTTTAAAATAGGGTTTGGGTCCAAATTGGGGTTACGTGTTAAGTAGGGTTTAGGATCAAAATTAGGCTTTTGGGTCAAATTTTGGAGTTTAGGAATCAAGTGGGGGCTTTGGGTCCAAGGAGTATGGTTTCGGGTTAAAGTGGGGTTTAGTATCAAATAGGGTTAGGGTTTTAGTGGGTTTCGAGTTTAAAATAGGGTTTTGGGTCAAGGTAGACTGCGGTTAAAATTTGGGTTTTGGGTTAAAATTTGGGTATTGGGTACAAATTAGGGTTTGAGGTTAAGAGGTAGAGTTTAGGAGGAGGGTTTTGAATTAAAGGGTTTTGAGTTAAAGATGGGGGTTTGGGTCAAAAATAGGATTAGATTTGGGTTTGGTTTGACATTAGGGTTTGGTCAAGTGGGGTTAGGTGGTTAGGGTTTGGGGTCGAAATTAGGGTTTAGGGTTTGAAGCCAAGGGATTTGAGTTTTAAATAAGGTTGGTCAATAATCCAGGTTGTGTTAAAATTAGGGTTTTAGGATCAAAATTGACTTTTGGGTCAATTTTTGGGTTCATGGTTGAAATTAGGGTTTAGGGTTTGAAATAGTTTGTGTTACAAAATTATTGGAGCAAATAGGGTCCCTAATTAAGGCTTTGGTCCAAATTTTGGAGTTTGAAGCCATATATGTTGAGGGTTTAGGGTTTTAAATAGGGTTTTAAGTTTAAAATAGGTTTTGGGTCAAAAATACGGCCTTGAGTTTAAAATTGGGGTTAAGGTCAAAATTAGGGTTTGAGGTTTGAAATGGGGTTGAGTTTTAGAATAGGGTTTAGATTAAATAGGGTTAGAATTAGGTGTTGGGTAAATTATGGTTTGGGTCCAAATAAGGGTTGGGTCAAATTTAGGGTTTAGGGTCCAAATTAGGGTTTGGGGTTTGAGTTTAAAAGGGTTTGCGTCAAAAAAAAAAGGGTAAGAATATGGTTTTAAGTCAAGAATTTGGGTTTAGGATTTGAATTAGGGTTTTGAGTTAAGAAAGCCAGGGTTTGGGTCAAAATAGGGTTAGAATTTCAGGGTTTGGGTTAAATTAGTGTTTGGATCACAATTATGGTTTTGGGTGGGTGGTCTTGGGGTCCAGGAGTGGGGTTTTGGTGAAGATTAGAGTTAGGAGTTTGAATTAAGGTTTGAGTTAAAAATAGGGTTTGGATCAAAAATAGAAGTTAGAAGAGTGGGGTTTGGTTTCAAGTGGGGTTTGGTCCAAAAATTAGGGTTTAGAGTCCAGATTTAGGGTTTAGGGTCAAAAAATTAGGGTTTAGGGTTTGAAGCAGGATTTGGTTAGAATTTGGTTTCAGTTAAAATTAGGGTTAGGTTTAAATTATGGTTTGGGTGAAGTGGGTTTGGGTCAAGATTTGGGTTTAGGGTAAAATTAGGGTTTAGGGTTTGAATTAGGGTTTGAGTTAAATAGGGTTTCGGTCAAAATTTGGGTTGGTTTCAAGTGGGTTTTGGGACAAATTTTAGGAGTTTATGGTCAAAAATGGGGCTTTAAGGTTAATTGGGTTCGACAAAATTAGTTTAGGGTTTGAAATATGGTTTTGACTTAAATATGGGTTTGGGTCAAAAAAATAAAATAGGAGTTAGGAGTATGGTTTTGGGTCAAGTGGGGTTTGGTTTGAATTAGGGTTTGAGTTAAAAGCCATTGTTTCGGTCAAAATAGGGTTTGAATTAGGTTTTGAGTTAAAAATTGTGGTTTCAGATTAAAGTGAGGTTGTGTCAAGAATTTAGGGTTCGTTGAAATTGTAATTTGCATTATTATGGTTTTGGGTCAAAATTAGGGATTTGCGTTAAAGTGGGGTTTTGGGTTAGAATTGAGTATTATGAGTGCAGAATTGGGGTTTGGTTAGGTAGAGTTGGGGTTTTGAATTAGGTTTTTAGTTAAAAATGGGGTTTGGGTTCAAAAATAAAGTTAAATTAGGTTTTGGTTTAACATTAGGGTTTACAGTCAAAATTGGGTTAAAATTCGGTTGGGTTCGAGACCAAAATTAGGGTTTAGGGTTTTGAAATAGGGTTGGAGTTTAAAAATAGGGTTAAGTTAAATTAGGGTTCTGTGTTAAAATTAGGGTTTAGGATCAAAATTAGGCTTTAGATTCAAAATTTTAGAGTTAGGGTCAAAATTATGGTTTCGGAGTTCATTGGGGTTTTAGTATCAAAAATAGGGTTTAGGGTTTTAGTAGGGTTTTTAGGTTTAAGCAGGGTTTGAGGTCAAAGTGAAACTGCGGTTAAAATTTGGGTTTGGGTTAAGAAATTTGGGTATTGGGTACAAATTGGGTTCGGGTTAAATTAGAGTTTGGGGTTTGGATGGGTTTTGAGTTAAAGAATGGGTTTGGGTGAAAAATAAGTTAAGTCAAGGTTTTGTGGTTTAACATTAGGGTTTTGAGGTCAAGAGTGGGTTAAGGTGGTTAGGGTTTAGGGTCAAGTGGGTTTAGGGTTTGGAAATAGGGATTTGGGTTTAAATAGGGTTTTTCGGTCAAAATTAGGGTTACGTGTTAGAGTAGGGTTAGGATCAAAATTAAACATGATTGATTTTGGGTTCATAGTTGAAATTAGGGTTTTAGGGTTTGAAATAGGGTTTATGTTTAAAATATTGGGTATACAAAATAGGGTCCTAATTAGGGCTTTGGGTCAAATTTTTGGGTTTTATTATATAAGTTAGGTTTAGGGTTTTAAATAGGGTTTAAGTTTAAAATAAGTTTGGGTCAAAAATAGAGCCTTTGGGTTAAAATTAGGGTTAAGGTCAAAATTTGGGTTTAGGGTTTGAGAATGGGGTTGAGTTTTTAAATAGGGTTTTGGGTCAAAAATAGGGTTAGAGAATTGGTGTTAGGCCAGAGACGGTTTGGGTCCAATAAGGGTTAGAGTCAGAATTGGTTTAAAGGGTCCAGTGGGTTTAGGGTTTTAGTTTAAAGAGTTTTAAGTCAAAAGTCACGGAATATGGTTTTAAGTCAAAATTTTGGGTTTAGGATTTGAATTAGGGTTTTGAGTTAAAAATAGGGTTTTGAGTCAGAATTGGTTAAATTAAGGTTTGGGTTAAAATTAGTGTTGGATCACAATTATGGTTTAGGGTCAAATTTTGGTTAGATTCAAATTAGGTTTGGATAAAATTGCAGAGTTTAGGAGTTTGAATTAAGGTTTTGAGTTAAAAATAGGGTTTTGGGTCAAAAATAGGATTAAGTGGGGTTTGGTTCAAATTTAGGGTTTGGGTCAAAATTTAGGGTTTAGAGTCAGATTAGGGTTTGGGTCAAAGTGGGGTTTAGGGTTTTGAGGAATAGTAGATTTGGAAGTTTAGGGTTGAGTTTGGGTCAAAATTAGGGTTAAGGGTTTTAAGTGGTTTAGTTTGAGTGGGTTTTGGAATTCAGTTTTGGGTTTAAGGGTCAAAATTAGCGTTTGGGAGTTTTGATTAGGGTTTAGTTAAGAAATAAGTTTTGGTCAAATTTAGGTTTCGAGGTCAAGTGGGTTTAGGACAAATTTAGGGTTTAAGTCCATTCGAGGCTTTAAAAAAGGTTGAAATTAGGGTTCGTGACAAAATTAGGGTTTAGGGTTTGAAATATGGTTTGACTTTAAAAAATATGGGTATGGGTCAAAAATAAAATAGGGTTAGAATTATGGTTTCAGGTCAAAATTAGAGGTTTAGGAGTTTGAATGGGTTTTGAGTTAAAAATAGTGGCTGATTAAAATAAGTTTGAATTAGGTTTTGAGTTAAAAAATTATGTTTTGAGATCAAAGTGGGGTTAAATGTAATTGGGGTTTAGAGGTCAAGAAATTGGAGTTTGTACCATGGTTTTGGGTCAAAATTGAGTTTGCGTTAAAATTAGGAGTTTTGGAGGTTAAAAATTTGGGTATTGGGTACAAATCGGGGTTTCGGGTTAAATTAGAGTTTAGGGTTTTGAGATTAAGGTTTTGAGTTAAAAATAGGGTTTTTGGGTCAAAAATAGGATTCAGTGGAGTTTTGGTTTAAATTTGAGTTCCGAGGGATTAAGTGGGGTTGGGTGAATTTAGGGTTGGTCAAAGTCAGGTTTGGGTTTGAAATAGGTTTTGAGTTTAAATAGGGTTTCGGTCAAAAATTAGGGTTCTGTGTTAAATTAGGGTTTAGGATCAGAATTAGGCTTTTGGGTCCATTTTGAGTTTAGAGAATCAAGAATGAGGCTTGGGTCCAGTCATGGTTTCGGAATTAAGTGGGGTTTAGTATGAAAAATAGGGTTTTGTGTTGGGTTTTCCCGATTTAAAAATAGGGTTTTGGGTCAAAATTAGGAGCTTTGCGGTTAAAATTTGGGGTTTGGGTTAAAATTTGGGGTATTGGTACAGTGGGGTTTCGGTTAAATTAAGGTTTAGGGTTTGAATTAAGGTTTTGAGTTAAAGATAGGTTTTGTGATAAAGCAGGATTAGGAGTCAGGTTTTGGTTTAACATTGGGGTTTTAGGGTCAAAGTTTACGGTTAGGTGGGTGGGGTTTAGGGTCAAGTGGGGTTTAGGAGGTTTGAAATAGGGATTTGAGTTTAAAATGGGGTTTCGGGTCAAAAATTAGGGTTACGTGTTAAAATTAGGGTTTAGGATCAAAATTAGGCTTTTGGGTCAATTTTTGGGTTCATGGTTGAAATTAAGGTTTAGGGTTTGAATAGGTTTGTGTTTGCAAATATTGGGTATAAAAATAGGGGATTGTTGAACTTTGAGTCAGAATTTTGGGTTTAGTATTATATAAGTTAAGGGTTTAGGGTTTTAAAAATAAGGTTTTAAGTTTAAAATCGGGTTTTGGGTGTTGACACTTTGGGTTAAGAATTAGGTTACGGGTCCATAATTAGGGTTTAGGGTTTGAAATGGGTTGAGTTTTAAATAGGGTTTGGAGTCAAAATAGAAGCGGGGTTAGAACCAAGGATGTTGGGTAAAATTACGGTTTGGGTCCAAATAAGGGTTGCAGGTCCAGAATTTAGGGTTTAGGGTCCAGAAATTAGGGTTTAGGGTTTGAGTTTAAAAGGGTTTGCGTCAAAAAAGTCTGGATATGGTTTTAAGTCAAAATTTGGGTTTAGGATTTGAATTAGGGTTTGAGTTAAAAATAGGGTTTTGGGTCAGAACTGGGTTAGAATTAGGTTTTGGGTTAAAATTAGTGTTTGGATCAAATTATGGTTTGGGTCAATTTTGGTCTTGGGTCCAAATTAGTTTGGATCAAAATTAGAGTTTAGGGTTTGAATTAAGGTTTTGAGTTAAAAATAGGGTTTTGGGTGAAAATAGGATTAGTTAGAATTAGGGGTTTGGTTTCAAATTAGGGTCTGGTTCAAAATTAAGGTTGAGTCGATTTAGGGTTTAGGTCAAATTAGGGTTTTGGGTTGATATAGTTTTGAATTTAGGCAGGTTTCGGGTCCATGTGGGGTTCCGGGTTTAAATTATGGTTTTGGGTCAAAATTAGAGTTTTTGGGTTGGATATTGGGTTTGAGGGTCAAAAATTGCGTATTTAGGGTTTTAATTAGGCTTTTAGTTAGACATGGGTTTGGTCAAAATTTAGGGTTTTAAGGTCAAGATTAGGGTTTGTGGACAAATTTAGGGTTTAAATGTCAAATTTTTAGCAGGAGTTAGGGTTTCGTGACAAAATTGGGGTTTAGGGTTTGAAATATGGGTTTTGACTTTAAATATGGGTTTAAGTCAAAATAGGGTAATAGATTTTGGTTTGGGTTTGGATTTGATTAGGTTTTTAGGTAATAGGGTTAGAATTATGGTTTTAGGAATAGGTTTGTGTTAATTAGGGTTTTGAGTTAAAAACAGTGTTTCGGTCAAAATAGGGTTTGAATTAGTGGTTTTGAGTTAAAATTAGGGTTTGGATCAAATTGGGTTCTGTCAATTTAGGGTTTAGGGTCAAATTGGAGTTTTTTATTATGGTGAGTCAAGAATTAGGGTTTACGGTTCAGTGGTTCGGGTTAAATTGATCTTGGGTCACAAACTCGGGCTCGGCTAAAATTAGAGCTTTAGGGTTTGAATTGGCTTTGAGTTAAAAATGGGGTTTTGGGGCCTCCAAAAATAGGATTGTAAATTCATATTTGGTTTAATATTGTGGCTTTTGGGTCAAGAATTAGGGTTTGGGTCGGTTTAGTTTCTGTGGTCAAAAATTAGGGTTTAGGGTTGAAATAGGGATTTGAGTTTAAAATAGGGTTTCGGTCAAGAATTGGGGATTAGGGGTTTGGGATCAAAATTAGGCTTTTGGGTCAGAATTTGGGTTTAGGAGGTAAACATTAGGCTTTGGGTCAAGATTATGGTTTACGGTTAAAATTAGGGTTTAGGATGAAAATTAGGGGATTAGGGTTTTAATTAGGGTTTTAGTTTAAAATAGGATGGTAAATTAGGGTCAACAAGTTTGGGTTTTGGCGAAGTTAAAATCTGGGTTTCAGGTAAAAATTTGGGTTTTGGGTTATTAGGGTTTTGTTAAAAATGATGGTTTGGAATGGTAGAGTTTGGGGTTTGAAATATTGTGGTTGAGTTAAAGATGGTGTTTTGGGTCAAAAATAAGTTAGAATTAGTTTTGGGTTAGAATTGGGTTTAGTTCAAATTAGGTTTTAAATTTGGGTTTGGGGTCAAAATTAGGGTTTAGGGTTTGAAATAGGGATTTGAGTTTAAATTTGGGTTTCGGGTCAAATTAGGGTTAAGTGTTAAAATTAGGTTTTGTAGGATCAAAATTAGGCTAGTATTTAGGTTACAATTATGGTTTTGGGAAAACTAGGTCAAATTATGGTTTCCGGATTAAAAATTAGGGGTTTAGTATCAAAATTAGGTTTAGGGTTAACTAGTGGTTTTGAGTTTAAAATAGGGTTTTGGGTCAAAATTAGGGCTTTGGGGTTAAAATTTGGGTCAGGTTAAAATTTGGGTTTAGGGTTTGAATTTGGGTTTTGAGGTTAAAAATGGGTTTTTGGAAAAATAAGGTTAGAATTAGGGTTTCTCGAAATAGGTTTAAAATTAGAGTTTTTGGTCCAATTATAAGTTTAGGTAATATGAGTTTTGGGTTAAAATTAGGGTTTTGGTCAAACATAGTTTAGGCCCAGAATTAGGGTTTGGGTAAAAATTAGGCGGTAAAAATACAAGTTTAGAATTAGGGTTTTGAGGTTAAAAATTGGGTTTGGTCAAATTAAAGCTTAGGGGTTAAAATTAGGGTTTAGGATCAAAATGAGGGTTTAGGGTTTGAATTAGGGTTTTGGTTTAAAATTAGGGTTTAGGGTTTAAAATTAGGGTTTAGGTTTAAATTAGTTTTGGATTGAATTAGGTTTTGTTAAAAAATAAGGTCCTAAATTAGTTTTTTGGGTAAAATTTTGGGTTATGGTCTATACAGTTGGTTTAGGGTTTTAAAATAGGGTTTTGAGTTTAAAATAGGGTTTTGGGTCAAAAATATAAGATTCGGGTTAAAATTAGGGTTCAGGTCAAAGAATTGGGTTTAGGGTTTGAAATGGGGTTGAGTTTTGGGGTTTTGAATTAAAAATAAGGGCTGAATTAGGGTGTTGGGTAAAAATAAGCTAGTCCAATCAGGGTTCGGGGTCAAATTTAGGGTTTATGGTCCAAATTAGGGTTGTGGGGTTTTGAGTTTAAAAGAGTTTTTGCGTCAAAAAAGTAAGAATATGGTTTAAGTCAAAATTTTGGGTTTAGGATTTGAATTAGGTTTTGTTAAAAATATTTGGGTATTGGGTTAAGATTAGGGTTTGGATTAAAATTATGTGTTCGGGGTCAAATTTTTGGGTTTTGGGTAAAATTTTGGTCATGGGTCCAAATTAGGTTTTTGGTCCAGAAATTTGGGTTTAGGGTTTGAATTAAGGTTTGAGTTAAAAAATTGGTTTGGGGTCAAAAATAGGATTAGAATTAGGGGTTTGGTTTTTTCAAATTAGGGTTTCGGTTCAAAATTGGGGTATGAGTTGATTTAGGGTTTAGGGTCAAAATTAGGGTTTGGGTTTGATATGGGGTTGGAATTTAAATTGGGTTCGATTCAAATTAGGTTCTAGGTTTAAATTATGGTTTTGGGTCAAAATTAGGTTTTTTTAAATAAATTTTGGGTTTAGGGTCAAAATTAGGTTTAGGGTTTTAATTAGGGTTTTATAGTTAAAAATAGGGTTTCGGTCAAAATTTAGGGTTTTGTCAAAAGTAGGGTTTTGGTGACAAATTTAGGGTTTAGGGTCAAAATCGGGACTTTTAAGGTTAGGATTAGGGTTTCGTGACAAAATTAGGGTTTAGGGTTTGAATGTGTGGTTTTAATTTAAAAATATGGGTGGGTCAAAAAAAAAATAGGGGGTTAGAATTACTAGGTTTTGGGTAAAATTACCGGTTTCAGGATTTGAATTATTTGGAGTTAAAAAATAGTGTTACAGTCAAAAGACAGGGTTGAGTAAAATTATGGTTTTAGGTCAAAATTAGGGTTTACGGGTCGAATTTAGGGTTTGGGTCGTGGAGTTTTCGTATGGTTTTGGGTCAGGGTAGGGTTATACGTTTAAATTAGGGTTTTGAGTTAAAATTAGGTTTTTGTCAAAATCGAGGTTCTGGGTTAAATTTAGGTTTAGGGTTAAAATTGGAGTTTTGAGTTAAAAATGGGGTTTAGGTCAAAAATTAGGATCTAGAAACTCTAGGTTGGGGTTGAAATTAGGATCTAGTCAAATTAGTTCAGTCGTTCTGGGTTTGGTCTAAAATTAGGTTTAGGGTTTGAATTGGTTGTTGAGTTAAAATAGGGTTTCGAATTTCAAAAATTAGGATTAGTAATTTCATGGCTTTGGTTCAAAATTAGGGCTCTGGGTCAGAATTTTAGGTTTTGGTCATTGACTAAGGGCTTAGGTCAAATTATGGTATTAGGTTAAATTAGAGTTGAGTTTGAAAAATAGGGTTTGTAAATCAGGGTTTTGGTTTAAAAATTAGGGTTTTGGGTCAAATTTTAGGGTTTGCGGTTAAAATTTGGAGTTTGGGTTAAAGATTAGGGTTTTAGGTCAAATTAGGGTTTCAGGATTAAAATTAGGTTAAGGTTTTAATTAGGTTTTTAGTTCAGGTGGGGTTTTGGGTCAGAAATAGGGTTTCTATTAAGGTTTTTAAAATTAGGGTTTGGGGTCTTAACGGGTCTTGGGTTTTGGGTAAAATTGCGTTTGGGTTTGAAATAGGTTTGTTGGAATAGGGTTTTCCAGAATTCGTTGTTTAAGGGTTTGAAATAGTTTTAGCGAAAATGGGTATGCGAAATGGGGTATTAGGGTTAGAATTAGGTTAGTTTAAAATTGGGTAAATAGGAATTAGGGCTTGGGGTCAAATTTTGGTTTAATCTAAATTAGGGTTTAGGGTTAAAATAGATTTAGTTTAAATCTTTAGTTTCAAAATAGGGCAAAATTAGGTTTAGGTCAAAATTAGGTTATTTATGGGGTTGTTTGAATTAGGGTTTTGGGTTAAAAATAAGGTTACGATTAGGGTTTTGGGTAAACTAGGTTTGGTCAAATTATGGTTCATTGTTAAATTTAGGGGTTTAGGATCAAAATTAGGGTTTAGGGTTTGAGATTAGGTTTTGCGTCCAAAAAACGATGGTTTTTCAAATTGGGTTAATTTAATTATATTTTGAGTTAAAAATATGGTTTTGGGTCAAATGTTAGTTTAGGGTTTGGGTTGGAAGTGGGTTTGAGTTAAAATTATGGTTTGGTTCAAAATTTTGGTTAGTAAGTAGGGTTTTGGCGGGTTGGAGGAGTATTAGGTTTCGTGTTAAAATTAGGGTTTGGGTCAATATTTGGGGTTTAGTTTTCAAGTGGTATAGAGGGTCTTGGGGTTGGTAGGTTAGGGTTTGGGTCAAGATGGGGTTTGAGGTTTGAATTAGGGTTTTGAGTTAAAATTGGGTTGAAAAGTAAGGTTCGATTTAATTATGGTTTTGGGTTAAATTTAGTTTGGGTCAAATTTAGGGTTTGGGTTAAAATTAGCTTAGGATTAAAATTAGGGTTTTTGTTAAATGTGTTTGGTAATTAGGGATTTGGTAATTAGGGTTTTGGGAGAATTAGGGTTTTGGGTCAATTTAATTAGGAGTTGAGTTCAAAATTGTGTTTGGAGATTGAATTATGGTTTTGAGTTTAAAGAAATAAGGTTTGGGTCAAATAAAATAGGTTAAATTATTTTGGAGTAAAAATTAGGGTTTATGGATTTAAATTAGGGTTTTGAGTTAAAAAATAGTGTTTGAGTCAAAATAGTTTTATTAGGGTTTGTAACATTATGGTTTAATCCAAATTAGGGTTCTGGGTCAAATTTGGGTTTAGTGTCATAAGTTAGGGGTTATTATGGTTTGGAAATAGGGTTTTAGCGTTAAAATGGTGGGTTTGGGTTAAAATTTGGGAATTGGGTTAAAATCAGGGTTCCGGGGTCAAAATTAGGGTTAGGGTTTGAATTGGGGTTTTGAGTTAAAAATAGGGTTTGGGTCAAAAATAGGGGTTAGGATTAGGTTTTGGGGTTAGATTAGTATTGGGTCCAAATTAGGGTTCACAAATTTGAGGTTTAGGGTCAAAATTAGGTTTGGTTTAGGGTTTTGAGTTTAAAGAGAGTTTACACAAAAAGGTAAGAATACGGTTTTATTTTTTGTCAAATTTTGGGTTTAGGATTTGAATTAGGGCTTTGAGTAAAAATATGGTTTTGGGTGTAAAAATAGGGTTATAATTAGGTTTTCGGTTAAAATTAGGGGTTTTGATGGGTCAACTATGGTTTGGGTTAAAATTTGGGTTTGAGTTAAAATTTGGTATGGGGTCCAAATTAGGTTTTGGGTTCAAAATTAGAGTTTAGGGTTTGAATTAAGTTTTTGAGTTAAAGATGGGGTTTGGGGTCAAAAATAGGATTAGAATTAGGTTTGGTTTAAATTAGGGTTTCGGTTCAAAATTAGGTTTGAGTCGCATTTAGGTTTAGGGTCAAAATTAGGGTCTGGGTTTGTTATAGGGTTTTGAATTTAAATTTAGTTCGGGTCAAAATTTGGTTCTAGTGTTTAAATTATGGTTTTTGGTCAAAAATTCGGTTTTTTGTTCAAATTTGGGTTTATGGTTAAAATTAGGGTTTAGGGTTTTAATTAGGGTTTTGAGTTTACAATATTGGGTCTAAATTTAGGGGTCCAAATTAGGGCTTTGGACAAATTTAGCGTTTAGGGTCATAACTTAGGGTTTAGGGTGTAATTAGGGTTTTATGGTTACTCGGTTTTTGGGTCGAAAGGGTGTTTGACGGGAAAATTGGGTTTACGGTTTAAAATGAGGTTTAGTTTTAAATAGGGTTTGGGTCAAAAATTGGGTTGAATTAGGGTGTTGGGTAAAAATACGGTTTGGGTAATAATGGTTTTAGGGTCAAATTTAGGGTTTAGGGTTTAGGGTTTAGGGTTTTGAGTAAAAATAGTGTTTTGGTCAAATAGGGTTTGAATTAGGTTTGAGTTGAAAATTTGGTTTTTGATCAAAATTAGGGTTCTGAGTTAAAATTAGGGTTTAGGATCAAAATTGAGAGTTTTTTTATGGTTTGGGTCAAAATTAGTGTTCGGATCAAAATTAGTGGTTTGGGTTAAATTTTGGGCTTGGATCAAAATTAGGGTTCTATTAAAATTAGAGTTTAGGGTTTGAATTAAGGTTTGAGTTAAAAATGGGGTTTGGAGTCAAAATAAGATTAGAATTAAGGGTTTGGTTTAACATTAGGGTTTCGGTCAAAATTATGTTCCGGGTCAGTTTAGGTCTAGTGGTCAAAATTAGGGTTTAGGTTTGAAATAGGATTTGAGTTTAAATTAGGGTTCAAGTCAAAATTAGGTTTTGGATAAAATTATGGTTTTGGGTCAAATTTGGGTTTTAGGGAGTCAAAATTAGGTTAGGAATTATGGTTTTGAGTTAAAATTAGGTTTTGGATCAAAATTAGGGTTTTGGTTTTAATTAGGGTTTTGTTTAATTTAGGGTTTAGGGTTGTTAGGTTAAGATTAGGGTTTGGGATAAAATTAGATTTTAGGTGAAATTGGTTTTGTTTAACTATGGGTCTGGGTCTAAAATAAATTTTTGAATTATGGTTTTAGGTCAAAAATATGGTTTGAGTTAAAGGGTTTTAAGTTAAAAATATTGTTTCAGTCAAAAATAGGAGTTTGAATTAGGGCTTTAGATTAAAATTATGGGTTGGATCAAAATTAGGTTTAGGTGTCAAATTTAGATTTGAGTTAAAACTGCAGTTTTTATTAGGTTTAGGTCAAAATTAGGTTTAGGGTTTGAATTAGGGTTTTGAGTTAAAAATAAGGTTACAATTATGGTTTTGGGTTAAAATTAGGCTTGGTTGGTAAATTATGGTTTTTTGTTAAAATTAGGGTTTTGGATCAAAAAGGGTTTAGGGTTTGAATTAGGTTTGAGTTTAAAATAGGGTTTGGTCAAAATTAGGGTTGATTACAGTTGGTTTTCAAAAATTGGGGTTTAGGGTTTGAATGGATTTGAGTTTAAAAAATGGTGTCTGGGTAAAAAAATAAGGTTAGAATTAGGTTTGTATGAAAAATTAGGTTTTGGTTAAAATTAGGAGTTTGGGTCCAATTTGGGTTTAGGTCAAATGAGAGTTGGGGTAAATTAGGGTTTTGGTCAAACATAGGTTTAGGTTTAATTAGGGTTTTTGAGTTAAAAATAGGTTCCGGGTAAAAATAAGGTTAGAATTAGGGTTTTGGGTTAAAATTTGGGTTTCGGGTTAAAATTAGGGGTTTGGGTTAATTGGTTAAATTGGGGTTTTGGATCAAAATTAGGGTTTAGGGTTTGAATTAGGGTTTTGAGTTTAAATTTGGTTTTGAGATCAAAATTAGGGTTTAGATCAAATTAGGTTTGGGTTTGAATTAGGGTTTGGTTCAAATTAGGGTTTCGTGTTAAAATTAGGGTCTCGGCAAAAATTAGCTTTTGGGTCAAATTTTAAGTTCATGGTTGAAATTAGGTTTTAGGTCTGAAATAGAGTTCTTGAGTTTAAAATATTGGGTATAAAATAGGGGTCCCACTAGGCCTAACAATTGTTTAGTGTATACAGTTGAGGGTCTAGGGCTGAAATAGGTTTGAGTTTAAAATAGGTTTTGGGTCAAAAATAGGCACTTGGGTTAAAATTAGGGTTGGGTCAAAATTAGGGTTTAGGGTTTGAAATAGGGTTGAGTTTAAATAGGGTTTTGGGTCAAAAATAGGGTTAGAATTAGGTTTTGGGTAAGATTACTCTGGGTCCAAATAAGGTTCCTGGTCAAATTTAGGTTAGGGTCCAAATTAGGGTTTGGGTTTTGAGTTAGAGTAGTCAAAAAGGTAAGAATATGGTTTTAAGTCAAAATTTGGGTTTAGGATTTGAATTAGGGTTTTGAGTTAAGAATAGGATTTTGGGTCAAAATAGGGTTGAATTAGGGTTTTAAGTTAAAATTAGTGTTTTGGATCACAATTATGGTTGGGGTAAATTTGGTTTTGAGTTAAAATTTTGGTATTGGGTCCAAATTAGGGTTTTGGATCAAAATTAGGTTTAGGGTTTGAATTAAGGTTTTGAGTTAAAAATAGGGTTTGGGTCAAAAAAGGGATTAGAATTAGGGGTTCGTTTCAAATTAGGTTTGGTCAAAATTGGGGTTGAAGTCCGATTTAGGGTTAGGTCAAAAATTAGGGTCTAGGGTTTGATTTGGCATTGAATTTAAATTTGGGTTGGGTCCAAAATTAGGGTTCTAGGTTTAGATTATGGTTTTGGGTCAAAATTAGGTTTTGGGTCAAATTTTGTTTTAGGCAAAATCAGGGTTTTGGGTTTTAATTAGGGTTTGAGTTAAGAAGTGGGTTTAGGGTTCAAAATTTAGGGCTTGGGACTAAAATTGGGTTTGGGGACAAATTTAGGGTTTAGGGTCAAAACGCCTTCAGGTTAGAATTAGGGTTTTGTGACAAAATTAGGTTTAGGGTTTGAAATAGGGTTTGACTTTAAAATATGGTTATGGGTCAAAAAAAAATAGTGGTTAGGAATTATGTTTTGGGTAAAATTAGGGCTTTCGGATTTGAATTAGGGTTTTCAGTTAAAAATAGGATAAGAATGGAGTTGGTTTTAGGTCAAAATTTAGTTTTTGGTGTGAATTAGGTTTTGAGTCAAAAATAGTGTTTTTGGGTCAAAATAGTTAAATTAGGGTTTTGGAGTTAAAATTAGGTTTTGATCAAAATTAGGGTTTCAGGTTAAATTTAGGGTTTAGGGTCTAAATTCGAGGTTTTTTTATTATGGTTTGGGTCAAAATTAGGATTTACGTTAAATTAGGGTCTGGTTTAAATTAGGGTTTTCATTGGGTTACGAAATTAGGGGTTCTGGTCTAAATTTAGAGTTAGGATTTGAATTCAGGGTTTGAGTTAAAAATGGGGTTTCGGTCAAAAATAGGATTACGAATTAAGGGCTTGGGTTCAAACAAGGTTTTCGGTCAAAATTAGGGTTCCGGGGTCCAATTTAGGGTTTTGGGTCAAAATTAGGGTTTAGGGTTAAAGTAGGAGTTGAGTTCTAAAATAATATATTTCGTTAAAAATTAGGGTTTTGGATTAAGAAGGCTTTTGGGTTAAAATTTTAAGTTTTGGTTAAATTTAGGTGGGGGTCAAAAATTATGGTTCCAAGTTAAAATTAGGGTTTAGGATCAAAATTAGGGTTTAGGGTTCAAATTAGGGTTTTAGTTTAAAAAGGTTTTGGTTAAAATTAGGGCTTATGTTAAAATTTGGGGTTTTGGGGTCAACTTGGGTTTTGGGTAAAAATTTGGGTTTTAGGGTTTGAATTAGGTTTTGAGTTAAAAATATGGTATATTAGGGTCTGAAACAGGGTTGTGTTTAAAATTGGGTCGGGGTCAAAAAAGTTTTAGGGTGTCATGGGGTTGGAATTGGGGTTTAGGTTTAGAATTCAGGGTTTTGTGTTAAAATGGGTTAAAACTAGGGGCCAAATTAGGGTTTGTGGTAAATTTGGATTTGAGTTTAAATTAGGGTTTCGGAGTCAAAATTTAGGGTTTAGGTCAAAATTAGGTTTAGGTTTGAATTAGGGCCTTTGAGTTAAAAAGATAAGGTTAAAATTATGGTTTTGGGTTAAAACTAGGCTTGGGGTTAAAATTATGGTCTTTCGGTTAAAATAGGGTTTAGGATCTAAATTTGGTTTAGGGTCTGAACTAGGGTTTTGAGTTGTAAAATGGTTTTGGGTCAAAATTAGGCTTTGGGGTTGAAATTTGGGTTTTAACAAATTTGGGTTTGTGGTTCGAATTTGGGTTTTCGTTAAAAACGGGTTGTGCAAAAAAATAAGTGAGAATTTGGTTTTGGGTGAAAATTAGGGTTTCCTATCAAAATTAGGGGTTTGGGTCCAATTTCGGGTTTAGGGTCAAAATTAGAGCTTTAAGTTAAAATTATGGTTTTGGGTCAAAACATGTGGCTTAAGGTTTGAATTAGGCTTCGAGTTAAAAATAGGCCCCGGAAAAATAAGGTTAGAATTATGGTTTTAATGTTAAAATTTGGTTTGGTCCAAAATTAGGGCTTTGGGTTAAAATTAGGGCTTAGGATTAAAATTAGGTTTAGGGCTTGAATTAGGTTTTGAGTTTAAAATAGAGTTTAGAGTCAAAATTGTAGTGGTTTTAGTTCAAATTAGGGTTTGGGATCAATTATGGTTTTGAGTTAAAAATAAGGTTTCGGTTATATTTAGGGTTTGAAAATTAGGTTTCGGGTAAAAATTAGTTTGCAAAATTTTTAAATTTAGTTTTGGTCCAAATTAGGCTTCTGGTCGAAATTAGGGTTTAGGTTTCAAAATATCAGACAAAATATAGATTAGAATTAGGTTTCGGGTCAAATTGAGGTTTTAGTGTATTAGGGTTTTAGGTTTAGGATTTGAAATAGGGTTTTGAGTTGGCTGAAATATGGGTTTTTGTTTGGGTCAAAAATAGGATCGGTTAAAATTAGGTCTTCGAGTCAAAATTAGGGTTTCTTTTGGGTCTAAATAGGAATAGTTTTTAACTAGTGGTTTGAGTCAAAAATATAGGTTAGAATTAGGTTTTGAGGTAAGATTACTATTAGGTCCAAATATTTAGGGTTCTAGGTCAAACTTAGGTCTAGGTCCAAATTAGGGGTTTAATAGGTTTTGAGTTTAAAAGAGTTTAAAAAAAAAAGTGGTAAGAATACGGTTTTAAGTCAAAAATTTGGGTTTAGGATTTGAATCTAGGTTTGAGTAAAACAGGGCTTGGTCAAAATAGTGGTTAGAACTAGGGTTTTAGGTTAAAATTATTTGTTTCTGATCACAATTATGGTTCCTGGGTCAAATTCTTGGTTTTGAGTTAAAATTTTTTGGTAATGGGGTCCAAATTAGTGGTTTTGGATCAAAATTAGAGTTTAGGTTTGAATTAAGGTCTCGAGTCAAAACAGTGCCTTATGGGTACAAAAATACAATTAAAGGTCTCCTTTCAAATTAGTGGTTTCATCAAAATTAGGGGTTGAGCCGATCATACTAGGGTTAGGTCACAAATTAGGGTCTCTACCTGTTACGTATTTTGATCTAAATTGGCTCGATCGAACTTGTGGTTCCAGGTTTAAATTATGGTTTGGGTCCAACTAGGCTTCAAATAAATTCTGGGTTTGGGGCAAAATTGTGGTTTAGGTTTAATTATGGCCTTGAGTTGGAAAATAGGTCTTCGTCAAATTTAGGTTCTCATGTAAATTAGGGTTTTTGGGGACAAACCTAGGTTTAGGGTCAAAACACCTTTGGTTAGAATTGTGGTTTCGTGACCAACTGGGCTTAGCTTAAATAGGGTTTTTGACTTTAAATACGGGTTCGGGTCAAAAAACAGAATCAGCTTTGGGTAAATTACGGCCTGACCTGAATTAGGGTGAAATTGTGATAGATTATGTTTTAGGTCAAAAATGGTTTAGGTTTGAATTAGGTTTTGAGTCAAAATAGTGTTTTAATAAAATAGTGGTCTTAATTGGTTTGAGTTAAAATTAGGTTTCATCAAAATTAGGGTTCTGTCAAATTTAGGGTTTATGGTCAAAATTTGAGTTTTTATTATGCTTCAAAATTAGGATTTGCCTTAATTGGTTCAGTTAAAACTAGGACTGGGTACAAATTGGTCTATTAAATCAGGCTTTGGCCTGAACTGTTCCGAGTTAAAATGGGCTCAACAAATAAGATCAGAATTAGGACTCGTTTAACACAGGTTTCGGTCAAACTAGGGTTGGTCGCCTTACGCTTAGTCACCAGGGCATAAAGTTCAAATAGGATTTGAGTTTAAAATAGTTTTTCGGTCAAAATTAGGGTTTTGGATCAAAATTAGTCTGAACAAATTCTGGTTGGTCAAAATTGTGGTTGGCATTATGCTCTAAGTTAAAATGTAGGTTTAGGATCAAAATTAGGTTTAGGTTTTAATTAGGTTTTTAGTTTAAATAGGTTTTGGTCAAAATTAGTTTTCATGGTTAAAATTTGGGTCTGGTTCAACGGGTTTTGTGTAAAAATTTGTTTGGGGTTTCGAATTAGGCCTGGAAATAAAAATATGGTTAGAATTATGGTCCTAGGCCTACAGATGAGTTTAAAAATGGAGGGTTTCAAAAATAGGTCAGAATTAGGTCATTTAATTGGGCCTAGTTAGAATTAGGGGTCAAAAATGGTTCAGTCCAAATTTTTTTTAGGGGTTTGAAACAGGGGTGTTTTAAATTTGGTTTAGGGTCTTAGTTGGTCAAAATTAGGTTTAGGCTCAATTAGGTTTCCAAATATATTACAATTATGGTTTTCAAAAACTTGGGTTGTCAAAAATTATGGTCTCTTTTAAAATTTGGTTTAGGATCAAAAATTAGGGTTTAGGTTTGACTAGGTTTTGAGTTTAAAAATACTGGGGTTCAAAAATTAGGCTTTGGGGTTAAAACTTGCCTTGGGTAAATCTGGGTTAGGGGTTAATCTGCTCGAGTTAAAAAAACGGGTTCTTGGTAAAATAGGTTAGAATTAGGGTTGGGTGAAAATTAGGTTCCCGGTCAAAAATTAGTTTTTGGGTCCAATTTTGGGTTTAGGGTCAAAATTAGGAGCTGGGGTTAAATTAGGGTTTTGGGTCAAACATAGGGTTTAGGGTCTGAATAGGGTTTCGAAGAGGCCAGGGCAAAAAAATAAGGTTAATTAGGGTTTGGGGTTAAAATTTGGGTTTCCTGGTCAAATAGGAATTAGGCCTAGGATCAAAAATTAGGTTTAGGGTTTGAATCGGCTTTGAGTTTAAAATAGTTGTGAGTCAAAAAATTGTATTTTTGATCAAATTAGGGTTTCGGGATTGAATTAGGGTTTTGAGTTAAAAATAAAGGTTTTGAGTTAAAATTAGGTTTGGAAAATTAGTTTTTGGGTAAAATTTTTTCATGGTCGAAATTTGGGTTTAGGTTTTGAAATGTGGTTTGGGAGTTTAAAATATTCGGGTATAAAATGTAGTCCTAATTGTATATTGGGGTCAATTTTGGGGTTTAGTATAAGTCTAGGTTTTAGGGTTTGAAATAAATGGTTTGAGTTTAAAATAGGTTTGGTAAAAAATAGGCAATCGTTAAAATTAGGTTCGTCAAATTAGGTTTGGGTTTAAAATAGGGGTTGAGTTTTAAATAGTGGTTTTGGTAAAAATAGTGGTTAGAATTGGTTTTGGCAAAATTACCTCAGGTCCAAATAAGTGATTCCGGGTCAAATTTAGGTTTGTGTCCAAATTAGGCTTAGGTTACAGTTTAAAAGAGTTTTGCGTCAAAATGGGTAAGAATAGATTTTAACAAATCTGGGTTTTGGATTGAATTCAGGTTTTGAGGTAAAAATAGGTTCTGGGTCAAAAATAGTTAGAATTATCGAAAATTAGTGTTCTGATCCACACCATGGTTCTGGGTCAAATTTTGGGTTTTGAGTTAAAAATTTTGGTAATGGGGTCCAAATTAGTGGTTTTTTGGATCAAAATTAGAGCTTGGGCTGAATTAAGGTTTTGAGTTAAAAATTTTCTGGGGTCAAAAATGGATTGAATTAGGGTTTGGTTTCAAATTAGGGTTTCACCAAAATTAGGCTTCAGTCGGATTTAGGCTTCAAGTCAAAATTATTGTCTTGTGGTTATAGTGGTTTGGAATTTGAAATTGGGGTTTTCAAAACTAGGTTCTAGGTTTAAATTATGGTTTCAGGGTAAAAATTATTTTTCAGGATTCTGTTTATAAAATTAGGTTTAGGGTTTTAATTAGGTTTTGATAAAAATATGGTTGGTCAAAATTTTAGGGTTTTGTCAAAATTTAGTTTTGGGACAAATTCTGGTTCAGATCAAATCAATTTTAAAGTTAGAATTTGGTTTATGGGATAAAATTAGGTTGGTTTGGAAATAGGGTTTTGATTTTAAAATACGGGGTCTAGTCAAAAAATAGGTTAGAATTACCTTTGGGAAATTACTTCCTGGACTAATTGGTATTTGCTGGCCAAAAATAGTGAATAGGATTATTTAGGTCAAATTTAGGGTTTAGGGTTTGAATTAGGTTTTGACAATGTATAGAGGTTTTGGGTCCAAATAGGGTTTGAATTAGGTTTTGAGTTAAAATTAGGTTTTTGACTAAAATTATGGTCTCCTGTCAACCTAGGCTTAATGTAAAATGGGAGTTTTTTATCATATTCAACAAAATTAGGATTATGCAATCAGGTTTTGGGTTAAATCGGTATCGAAATTAGGCTCTGCTAAAACTAGAGCTTCAGGCTGGAATTGTACCTGAAATAAAATGGGTTTTTCGTCAAAAATAGGATTAGAACTGGTGTACTTAACATTAGGTTTCGGTCAAAATTAGGTTCTGGTCAATTTACTTCTAGGGTCAAAATTGTGGTTTAGGGTTTGAAAGTAGTGATTTGAGTTTAAAATGTTTTCCGGTGAAAATTTGGTTTTGATCAAAATTAGGTTCGTGGGTCAAATTCTTGCCTAGTCAAAATTAGGCTCACTTTGCATTTATTGTTGTACTAGGGTTTAGGATCAAAATTAGGGTTTAGGGTTTTAATTTGTGGTTTTTAGTTTAAAATATGGTTTGGTCAAAATTGGCTTAATTTAAAAATCTGGCTTTGGTCTAACCTGGGTTTTAGGAAATTTGGGTTTGGGCTTATATGGTTTAGGATTGGACTTATGGTTTAGGGTCGGAAACAGATGAGTTTAAATGGTTAATTGGGTCAAATTAAGATTTGGGTTGAATTAGGCTTGCATTAGAATTAGGTTTGGGGTCAGTCAGTTCGGGTCCAAATCAGGCTTATGTTCCAGGATTTGAGTTTAAATTGCTTGGTCAAAAATTAGGCGGGTCAAAATTAGGGTTCAGGGCTGGAATTAGGTCAAGTCAAAAATAAGGTTACAATTATGGTTTTAGTTAAACTAGGCTTCAGTCAAAATTATGGTCCTATTAAAATTAGGTTTAGGATCAAAATTAGGTTTAGGGCCTGAATTGGGTATTTGGAGTTTAAAAATGGGGGGTCAAAATTAGGGCTTGGGGGTTAAAATTTGGGTTTGGGTCAAAAATTGGGTTTAGGGTTTAATTTGGGTTTTGAGTTAAAAAAATGGGTTCTGGTAAAAAATAAGGTTAGAATTAGGTTTTGGGTGAAAAATTAGGTTCCTCAAAATTAGTTTTGGTCTAAACTCAAGTTTAGGGTCAAAATAGAGCTTGGTTAAAAATTAGGTTTTTGGGTCAACATAGGGGTTTAGGTTTGAATTAGGTTTAAGAATTGGTATTGGGTAAAAATAAGGTTAGAATTGGTTTTGGTTAAAATTTGATTGTCAAAAATTAGGGTTAGTTAAAATTAGGGCTTAGGATCAAAATTATGGTTTAGGTTTGAATTAGGTGTTTTGAGGTTAAAATAGGGTTTTGGGTTAAAAATTAGGATTTGATCAAATTAGGGTCTGGGATTGAATTAGGTTTGAGAAAAATAAGGTTTCAGTTAAAATTAAGGTTTCAAAAATTAGTTTTGGGGAAAAATTTTGGGTTCATGGTCTAAATTAGGTTTAGTGGTTGAAATATGGTTTGAGTTTAAAATATTAGGTAACAACACAGCTGGGTCAAATTACGTTTAGGTGAAATTAGTTTAGTAACTGGTCTGAAACAGGTTTGAGTTTAAAAATAGGTTTTGGGTCAAAAATAGGCGTTACAAATTATAGGTCTGACCAGGTTTAGGGTTGAAAGGTTGAGTTAAAATTTTTGGGTCAAAAAGTATAGTTAGAATTTGGTTTTGGTAAAATTACTTTTAGACCAAATATGGGTTTGTCAAATTTTAGGGTTTAGGGTCCAAATTAGGTTTGTGTTTTGAGCTTAAAGAGTTTTAAGGCCAAAAAAGTAAGTGGGTTAAAGTCAAAATTAGGATTCAAATTAGGTTTTGAGTTAAAAATAGGGTTTCAGTCAAAACGGGGTGAGAATTAGGTTTTGGGTTAAAATTAGTGTTTGATCACAATTATGGTTCCGGGTCAAATTTTGCTTTTGAGTTTAAATTCATGGGGTCCAAATTAGATTTTGGACTTAAAATTAGTTTAGAATTAATTAGGGTTTGAGTTAAAAATATGGCTTTGGGTCAAAATAAGATAGAATTAGGTGGTTCAAATTAGGTTTTGTCTAAAAATTAGGTCGAAGATTTAGGTTTAGGGTCAAATTAGGGTCTTGGTTTGTCATTTTTTTTGAATTTAAATTGGGGTTTCGGGTCAAAAAATTAGGTTCTAGGTTTAAATTATATTTTTGGGTCAAAATTAGGTTTCTGGGTCAAATTTTAGCTAGGGTCAAAATTGGAGTGGTTTAGGGTTTTAATTAGGGTTTTGAGCCGTAAGTAGGGTTCCCTGGTCAAAATTCAGGTTCGGGTCAAAATTAGTGTTTTGGGACAAATTTATGGTTTAGTGGTCAACACCCCCTAAGATTGGGAGGCTCCTGACAAAATTAGGGTTTAGGGTTTGAATATTTTTGACTCTAAAATATGGGTCTGGATCAAACAGGGGTTAGTTACTAGTTCTGGGTAAAAATTTTGCTTTGATTGGAATCAGGGTTTGATCAAAAATAAGGGGACAAATTATGGTTTAGGTCAAATTAGTTTTTGCAATCTGTGGTTTGATAAAATAATGGATTTTGGGTCAAATAGGGTTTGAATTAGGGTTTTGAGTTAAAATTAGGATTTTGATCAAAATTAGGGGTTCTTGTCAAAATTAGGTTTAGGGTTAAAATTTGAGTTTTTTATTATGGTCTGTCAAAATTAGGATTATGGATAAATTTAGGTATTTTGGGTGAAAATCTGGGATCGAACACACCAGGGGTTCCTAAAAATTACAGTTTAGGGTTGAATTAGATTTGAGTTAAAAATGGTTGGGTCAAAAAAGATTAGAATTAAGGGTTAGTTTAACATTAGGTTTCGGCAAAATTAAATTCGGGCATTACCATTTAGGTCAAATTTATTTAGGGCTAATAGGATTTGAGTTAAATATAGGGTTTTGGTAAAATTATTTTGGATCAAAAATTAGGTCTTGGTCAAATTTATTTATGGTCAAAATTGAACATTGGGAGATTATGGTTTCTAGTTAAAATTAGGGTTTAGGATCAAAAAGATTTAGGTTTTAATTAGGATTTTTAGTTTAAATAGGGTTTTGGGTCAAAATTAGGCTTTATGTTAAATTGGTTTTTGGCAATAACTGGGTTTAAATTTGGGAATTAATTGTTTGAAATAAAAATATGGTTAGAATTAGGTTTAGGGTTTGAAATAGTTCAGTTTAAATGGTGTGGGTCAAAAATAAGGTTAGAATTAGGGCTTGGGGTTATGGAAGATTTCCTTTAGGTCAAGTAGTTCTCGGGTCCAAATTAGGTTTAGGGTTTGAAATGGTGGATTTGTAAATTCTAAGTGAAAAATTAGGTTTAGGGTCAAAATTAGGGGTTTAGGGTCGAATTAGGTTTTGAGTTAAAAATAAGGTTACAATTATGGTTTCAGTTAAAACTAGGTCGCAAACATGGTCTTCAGAAAATTAGGGCCAGGACTAAAATTAGGTTTAGGATTGAATTAGGTTTTGAGCTAAACAGGTTTTGGGTCAAACTAGGGTTTTGAAGTTAAAAATTGGTTTGGTCAAAATTTGGGTTTAGGGTTTGAATTTGGGTTGAGTTAAAAATGGGTTCTTGCGAAAAAATAAGGTTAGAATTGGTTTTAAGGAAAATTAGGTTCCTGGTCAAATTATTTTGGGTCCAATTTTTTGGGTTTAGGGTAAAATTAGAGCTTTAATAAAAAGTAGGTTTTGGTCAAACATAGGTGGTTTAGGTTTGAATTAAGGGTTAAAAATAGGTCCTGGTAAAAGATGGTTAGAATTAGGTTTTAAATAAAATTTGGTCGTTAAAAATTAGTTTGGGTTAAAAATTAGGGCTTAGATCAAAATTAGGGTTTAGGGTCTAATTATGGTCTTGAGTTTTATGGGTTTTAAAAAATTAGGGTTTTAGATCAACAAATTAGGTTTTGGGACTGAATTAGGTTTTGAGTTAAAAATAAGGTTTTGTAAAAATTAGGTCTCTGGAAAAATTAATTTTGGGCAACTCCAGGGCGTGGGAAATTAGGTTGAGATTTGGAAAGATGGTTTCGAGTCTAAAATACTGGGCATAAATAGGTCCCACTAGGGCTTCGGGCACCTGGGTTCAGTGCACAAGGAAGCTCAGGTTCGAAATATGGTTTTTGTTTAAAATAAGGCTCGGGGTCAAAAATAGGGACCGGGTAAGTTCTAGGTTCGGGTCAAATCAGTTTTGAGGGTTGAAAAGGTCATTTTAAATAGGTTGGGTAAAAAATATGGTTAGAATTAGGTTTTGGGTAAAATTACTTACTTGGGTCCAAATATGGTTCCTTGGTCAAATTTAGGGTTCAGGTCCAAATTAGGGTTTGTGGTTTTGAGTTTAGGTTTTTATGTTAAAGAAGATTATGGTTTTAAGTCAAAATGAGTTTAGGATTTGAATTGTAGGTTGGAGTTAAAAATAGGTTTTCGGTCAAAAATAGGTTTAATTGGTTTTGGGTTAAAAATCAGTGTTTGATTACAATTATTTGTTCCGGGGTCAAATTTTAGTTTTGAGTTAAAATTTTGCATGGGGTCCAAATTAGGTTTTGATCAAAATTAGAGTTTAGGGTTGGAACTAAGTTTGAGTTAAAAATAGGAGTTTCAAAACAGGATTAGAATTAGTGGGTCTGGTTTCAAATTAGGATTTGATCAAAACTAGGCGGCCAATTTAGGCTTCAATGGCAAATGGTCAGGTCTACACATAATTTGAATTTAAACTGGGTCACACAACTAGGTTCCAGGTTTAAACTATGGTTGGGGTCAAATTATTTTTGGTCAAATTTTGGGTTTAGGGTCAAAATTAGGTTTAGGGTTTTCAACTAGGTCTCGAGTAAAATAGGGTTTCCGTATCAAAATTTAGGTTTTCTTGGTCAAAATTAGGGTTTGGGACAAATTTAGGTTTAGGTCAAAACCTTAGGTTAGACTGTAGGTTTTGACAAAATTAGGGTTTAGGGTCTGAAATAGGGTTTACTCTTTAAAATACGGGTTCTGGTCAAAAATAGGTTAGAATTCTATTTTTGGTAAAATTAGTCTGAATTGAATTAGGTTTTACGTCAAAAATAGGGATAGAATAATGGTTTTAAGGTCAAAATTCAGGTTTAGGTTGAATTAGTCTTTGAGTCAAAAAAAGTGTTTTAGGTAAAAATAGGCTTGAATTAGATTTTGAGTTAAAATTGTGTGTCTGATCAAAATTAGGTTTCAGGTCAAACCAGGCCTAGTGTCAAACTGGAGCTTTGACATGGTTCAAAATTGGACTTGCTAACCTAGGGGTCAAAACTCGGAACTGGGCACAAACTGGCTCCTGCAAACAAGAGCTTAGGGACTGAATTTGCCTTTAGTTAAAAACTGGGTTCACAATAACAGGATTAGAATTAGGATTTGATTTAACATTAGGGTTTCGGGGTCAAAATTAGGTTCGGGTCAGATTTACTAGCTAGTGGTCAAAATTATTTAGGGTTCGAAATAGGATTGAGTTTAAATATCTGTCAAAATTAGTGGTTTTCGATAAAATTATTTTTGGTGTTCAAATTTAGGTTTAGGGTCAAAATTAGGTTTATTTAAGATTATGGTTTCCCAGTTAAAATTATGGTTTAGGATCAATATTATGGTTTAGGGTTTTAATTAGTATTTTTAGTTTAAAAATAGGCTTTGGGTCAAAATTAGGTTATGTTAAAATTTGGGTTTGGGTCTAAGTTTTAGGTACAAAACCCTGGGTTCTATTGAATTGGTAATGAGTTAAAAATATATTGAATTAGGGTTTAGGGTTTAAATAAATAATGAGTTTAAAATAGTAATTAATAAAGTCCAATGTTAGGAATTATGGTTGGGTTAGAATTAGGCTCGGGGTTTAGGATTGGTCAAAAAGTCAGGGTTCTGGGTCCAAATTAGGGTTTAGGGGTTTGAAACAGGATTTGAGTTTAAATTTTGGGTCAAAATTAGGTTTAAGTCAAAATTAGGGTTTAGGTTTGAATTAGGTTTTGAGTTAAAATAGGTTTTAATTAGGTTTGGGTTAAAACTAGTGGTTTAAAAATTATGTTTTAGTTAAAATTAGGTTTTAGATCAAAATTAGGGTTGGGTAAATTAGGGTTTTGGTTAAAATAGGTGGTGGAAAATTAGGGTTCTAGGTTTAAATTATGCGTCTGGTCAAATTAGTTTTGGGTCAAATTAGGGTGAATTGGGCTTGGGTTTAAATTCGGGTTTCAGGGAAAAAATTAGGTTTCGAATTTAGGGTTTGGGTCAAAATTAGGTTTTGGGCCAAAGATTAGGTAGGGTCAAAACTTTGGTTTAGAGTTAAAATTTGGTTCTAGTCAAAATTAGGTTTGGTCTAGGGTTTAGGGTCAAAATTAGGTTTAGAAATTAGGGTTCAGATTAAAAATAGTTTTGTTAGAATTAGGTTTGGGTTAAAATTTGGTAGAATTTGGGGTTTATGCAAAATTAGTTTTTAGAAATTAGTGGTTTAGATAAAAATTAGGTTTAGGGTTAATTAAGGTTTTGAGTTATAAATTAGGTTTTGGGTTAAAATTAGGTTAGAATTAGGTTTTCGGTTAATTGGGTTGAGTCAAAATTAGGTTTCGGTTAAAATTATGGTTTTGGTCAAAAATTTTATTTGGTCAAAATTATTGGCCTTAGGTTTGTTAAAATTTATGGTTTAGGATCAAAATTAGGGTCTGTGTTAAAATATATATAGGGTTTTGGGTCAAAATTGGGTTTTTGTAAAAATTAGGGTTTTATTATCAAATAGGGTTTAACTTTAAAATTAGGTTTTGGGTCAAAATTTAAGTATTTAGTCAAAAATTAGGTTTTGGGAAATTAGAGTTTAGGGTTTAAACAGGGTTTCGAGTTAAAATTAGGGTTTTGGATCAAAAGTTAGGTTAATTAGATTTTGGGATTAAATTAGGTTTTGTCAAAATTATGTGGTTCTCGGTTAAATTTAGGTTTAGGGTCACACTAGGTTTAGGTTTTGGTTTAAAAAATTTGAGTCAAAAAATATGGTTTTAAGGTCAAAATTTAGGTTTGGATTAAAATTAGGGTTTTGAGTTAAAATTAGGTTTCCGGGTCAAAATTATGGTTAGAATTGGGTTTTTGGGTAAAATTATGGTTTTAAAATTAGGTTTTTAGTTCAAATTTAGGTTTTTTGTTTAAATTAGGTATTAGGTACGGTCAATTAGGGTTTCTAAAATTGTTTTAGTTATTAGGTTTAAGGTTAAAAATTGAGTTTAGAATTAGGGTTTGTATTAAAATTAGAGTTTAGGGTTCAAAATTAGGTTGAGTTAAATTAGGTTTTGGGTAAAATAGGAGAATTATGGTTTCGGATTCAAATGTATAGTTCTAATAAACTTAGGTTCCCTACTCAAATTGTGGTTTAGATTTAAATTAGGTTATGGTTTTTCTGCTTTCTGTTTAATTTTTTGGGTTAAAATTAGGGTTTTGTAAAAATTGGGTTTGGGGTCAAAATTAATGTTTAGGGTATCAAATAGTGTTTTGAGTTAAAATAGGGTTTGTAAAATTTAGGTAGGTTTCATGGTAAAAATTAGGTTTCTTAACAAATTAGGTTTTGGGTCAAAACCTAGGTTGTAGGTTAAAATTAGGTTTCGGGTCAAAATTAGGGGTTTAGGGTTTAAATAGGGTTTGAGTTATAAAATAGGGTTCTGCAAAAATAAGGATAGAATTAGGTTTGGGTAAAAATTAGTCCTCGGTAAAATTAGGTGGGTCACAGGAGAATTAGGGTATAAGGTCAAAATTAGGGTTCAGGTTTAGAATTAGGTTCCGAGTCAAAAATATTTTTAGTAAATTAGGTTTTTAGTGAAAATTGGGTTTGGGTTAAAATTAGGTTTGTAAATTAGGTTCTGGTCAAAATTAGAGTTTGGGTAAACTATGGTTTCAGTTGGGTCAAATTATGGTTTAGGGTCAAATTAGGTTTAGATCAAAATTAGGTATGAGTAAAGGTTTGAAAAATAGGTTTTGGTCAAAAATAGGGGAGTTAGAATTAGGCTTTGGGTCAAATTAGGCTTGGTCAAAATTACGTTTAGGTCAAAATTAGGGTTTAGGTTTGAAATAGGAATTTGAGTTTAAAAAATGGTTTCGGAAAATATGTGGTAATTGGTTTTGGGTAAAATTATGGTTTTGGGTCAAAAAAATTTGGGTTTAGGGTCAAAATTAGGTTTAGGTTAAAATTAGGGTTTCTGAGTTAAAAATAGGGTTTTATTCAAAATTAATTATGCTTTTCTTATTTTGGGCAAATTTAGGGTTTCAAATTTAGATTTAGGGTAAAATTACGTGAAGGTTTAAAATTTAGGTTTAGGTTTGAAATATGGTTTGACTTAAAAATAGGGTCTGGGTCAAAATTGGAATTTGGTATATGGAAAAATTAGGGCAATTAGGGGTTTAAATTAGGTTTGTGGAACTAGGGTTTAGGTTGAAATAGGGTTTGAGTTAAAATTAGGGTCTCAAAATTAGGTTCTAGGTTATATGGTTTAAGGTCAAAATTAGGGTTGGTGTCAAACTTAGGTTGGGTCAAAATTAGGGTTTAATTATGATTTGAGTCAAAAATAGCCTTCGGGTCAAAAATTTATGGTCTGGTAAAATTAGGTTTTGATTTAAATTTAGATTTTAGGTTAAAATTAGGTTTTAGTTAAAAATAGGGTTTTTGGTCAAAATTAGGGTTTAGGTTATTAGGTCAAATTTGGGTGGGTCAAAATCTAGTTTGATTTAACGGGTTTTGTGCAAAAGGTTTAGTGAATTAGGGATTTGGTTAAAATTAGGTTTGTCAAAAATTAGGGATAGTTTAGGTCAAAATTAGGTTTAGGGTCAATTAGTGTTATGAGTAAAATTAGTGATTTGGGTCAAAAATAGGATTAGAATTAGGTTTTAGTTAAAATTAGGGTTTCGGTTAAAAATAGGTTTTGGTAAATTTAGGTTTGGGGTCAAAATTAAATTTTTGATTTTGGGTCAAAATTAGGATCTTGGTTAAAATTAGGCTTTTTGTTGAAATTAGGGTTTGAGGTTAAAATTAGTGTTTGGGTCTAAATAAAGATTTGAGTAAAATTACGTTTGGGTCAAAATAGGATTAGAATTAGGTTTGGTAAAATTAGGTTGTCAAATTAGGTTTAGGTCAAAATTAGGGTTTTAGTATTAGGGTTGGGTCAAAATTAGAGTTTAGGTTTAAATGGATTTGAGTTTAAATTTGGGTTTGGTCAAAATTAGGTTTGGGTTTAAATTATGGTTTTGGAAAATTAGGTTTTGGGTCAAAATTTGGTTTGTTGGTTAGGTTTAGGAATTAGGGTTTGAGTAAATTAGGGTTTTAGTTAAAAATAGTTTTGGGTCAAAATTAAGGTTTCGGTAAAATTAGGGTTTTGGGACAAATTTAGGTTTTAGTTCAAAATTATGCTTTTAGGTTGAATTTTTCGGTTGGAAAAATTAGGGTTTAGGTTTGAAATATGGTTTAGTTTAAAATAAGGTTTTGGGTCAAAAATAGTAGAATTTATTTAATTAGGGTTTTGGGTCAAAATTGGTTTGGTAAAATTAGGGTTTAGGTAAAATTAGGGTTTTGGGTAAATAGGTTTGAATTAGGTTTTGAGTTAAAATTATGGTTTTGGATCAAAATTAGGTATGTCAAATTTAGGTTTAGGTCAAAAGGTTTGTTATTATGGTTTGGGTCAAAATTAGATTTGTGTTAAAATTAGGTTTTGGATTAAAATTTGGGTATTGGAAAAATTTGGGTTTTGGGTAAAATTAGAGTTTAGGGTTTGAATTAGGTTTTGAGTTAAAAATAGGGTTTTGTACAAAAATAGGATTAGAATTAAGGTTTTGGTTTAACATTAGGTTTCTGTCAAAATTAGGGTTTGGGTCTATTTAGGTTTAGGGTCAAAATTAGGGTTTAGGGTTTGAAATAGGATTTGAGTTTAAAATTGGGTTTAGGTCAAAATTAGGTTTTGTGTTAAAAATTAGGGTTTTGGATCAAAATTAGGTTTGGGTCAAATTTTGGGTTTAGGTCAAAATTAGTGTTTTGGTAAATTATGGTGGTTAAAATTAGGTTTGTATCAAAAATAGGGTTTTGGGTTTTAATTAGGTTTTAGTAAAAATAGGTTTTTCTAATTAGGTTTATGTTAAAATTTGGTTTTGGGTTAAAATTTGGGATTGGGTACAAATTAGGGTTGTTAAAATTAGAGTTTAGGTTTGAATTAGGTTTTGAGTTAAAGATGGGTTTTGGGTCAAATAGGATTAGAATTAAGGTTTTGGTTTAACATTTGGTTTGGGTCAAAATTAGGTGGTCGTAGGTTTAGGTCAAAATTAGGGTTTAGGGTTTGAAATGGGATTTGAGTTTAAAATAGGGTTGGAAAATTAGGTTGTGCAAAATTAGGTTTAGGATCAAAATTAGTTTTGGGTCAATTTTGGGTTCATGGTTGAAATTAGGTTTTGTGTTTAAAATTTGGGTATAAAAATAGGGTCCAAATTAGGTCTTGGGTCAAATTTGGGTTTAGTATATAAGTTAGGGTTTAGGGTTTTAAATAGGGTTTTAAGTTTAAAATAGGGTTTTGGATCAAAAATAGGCATCGAGTAAAATTAGGTTTGGGATCAAAATTTGGGTTTAGGGTTTGAAATGGGGTTGAGTTTTAAATAGGGTTTTGGGTCAAAAATAGGGTTAGAATTAGGTGTTGGGTAAAAATTACGTTGGGTCCAAATAAGGGTTCTTGGGTCAAATTTAGGTTTAGGGTCCAAATTAGGGTTTAGGGTTTTGAGTTTAAAAGAGTTTTAGCAAAAAAAGGGTAAGAATATGGTTTTAAGTCAAAATTTGGGTTTAGGATTTGAATTAGGTTTTGAGTTAAAAATAGGGTTTTGGGTCAAAATAGGTTAGAATTAGGTTTTGGGTTAAAATTAGTGTTTTGATCACAATTATGGTTTTGGGTCAAATTTTGGTCTTGGGTCCAAATTAGGTTTTGGATCAAAATTAGAGTTTAGGGTTTGAATTAAGGTTTTGAGTTAAAAATAGGGTTTGGGTCAAAAAAGGATTAGAATTAGGGTTTGGTTTCAAATTAGGTTGTGGTCAAAATTAGGTTCTGAGTCGATTTAGGGTTTAGGGTCAAAATTAGGTTTAGGGTTTGAAATAGGATTTGAGTTTAAATTTGGGTTTCGGTCAAAATTAGGGTTCTGGGTTTAAATTATGGTTTTGGGTCAAAATTAGGTTTTTGGGTCAAGATTGGGTTTAGGGTCAAAATTAGGGTTTAGGGTTTGAATTAGGGTTTTGAGTTAAAAATAGGGTTTTGGTCAAAATTTAGGGTTTCGGGTCAAAATTAGGTTTTGGGACAAATTTAAGGTTTAGGGTCAAAATCAGTTTTAAGGTTAGAATTAGGTTTCGTGACAAAATTAGGGTTTAGGGTTTGAAATATGGTTTTGACTTTAAAATATGGGTTTGGGTCAAAAAATAAAATAGGTTAGAATTATGGTTTTAGGTCAAAATTAGGGTTTAGGGTTTGAATTAGGTTTTGAGTTAAAAATAGTGTTTTGGGTCAAAAATAGGGTCTGAATTAGGTTTTGAGTTAAAATTATGGTTCTGATCAAAATTAGGTTCGTGTCAAATTTAGGGTTTAGGGTCAAAATTGGAGTTTTTATTATGGGTTTGGGTCAAAATTAGGATTTGCGTTAAAATTAGGGTTTTAAGTTAAAATTTGGGTATTGGGTAAAAATTAGGGTTTCAAGTTAAAATTAGAGTTTAGGGTTTGAATTAAGGTGTTGAGTTAAAAATGGGGCTTTGGGTCAAAAATAGGATTAGAATTAAGGCTTTGGTTTAACAATAGGGTTTCGGGTCAAAATTAGGGTTCTGGTCGATTTAGGGTCTAGGGTCAAAATTAGGTTTAGGGTTTGAAATAGGATTTGAGTTTAAAATAGGGTTTCGGTCAAAATTAGGTTTGGTTATATTTAGGTTTTAGGATCAAAATTAGGCTTTTGGGTCAAATTTTGGGTTTAGGGTCAAAATTAGTGCTTTGGGTGTAAATTATGGTTTCTGGTTAAAATTATGGTTTAGTATCATAAATAGGGTTTAGGGTTTTAATTAGGTTTTCATTTAAAATAGGCTTTGGGTCAAAATTAGGGCTTTTTGTTAAAATTTGGGTTTTGGGTTAAAATTTGGGTATTGGGTACAAATTAGGGTTTGGTTAAAATTAGAGTTTAGGGTTTGAATTAAGGTTTTGAGTTAAAGATGGGGTTTTGGGTCAAAAATAGGATTAGAATTAAGGTTTTGGTTTAACATTAGGGTTTCGGTCAAAATTAGGTTCTGGGTCAAGATTTAGGTTTAGGGTCAAAATTAGGGTTTAGGGTTTGAAATAGGATTTGAGTTTAAAATAGGGTTTCGGGTCAAAATTAGGGTTGGGTTAAAATTAGGGTTTAGGATCAAAATTAGGCTTTGTCAATTTTGGGTTCATGGTTGAAATTAGGGTTTAGGGTTTGAAATAGGGTTTTGTGTTTAAAATATTGGGTATAAAATAGGTCCAAATTAGGCTTTGGGTCAAAATTGGGTTTAGTATATAAGTTAGGGTTTAGGGTTTAAAATAGGGTTTTAAGTTTAAAATCGGGTTTTGGGTCAAAAATAGGGCACGGGGTTAAAATTAGGTTCGGGTCAAAATTAGGGTTTATGGTTTGAAATGGGGTTGAGTTTTAAATAGGGTTTTGGGTCAAAAATAGGGTTAGAATTAGGGTGTTGGGAAAAAGTAGGTTTGGGTCCAAATAAGGGCTTGGGTCAAATTTAGGGTTTAGGGTCCAAATTAGGTTTAGGGTTTTGAGTTTAAAGAGTTTTTAGACAAAAAAGGGTAAGAATATGGTTTTAAGTCAAAATTTGGGTTTAGGATTTGAATTAGGGTTTTGAGTTAAAAATAGGTTTTGGGTAAAAAATAGGTTAGAATTAGGGTTTGGGTTAAAATTAGTGTTTTGATCACAATTATGGTTTTGGGTCAAATTTTGGTCTTGGGTCCAAATTAGGGTTTTGGATCAAAATTAGAGTTTAGGGTTTGAATTAAGGTTTTGAGTTAAAAATAGGGTTTTGGGTCAAAAATAGGATTAGAATTAGGGGTCTGGTTTCAAATTAGGTTTTGGGTCAAAATTAGGTTCTAAGTGATTTAGGGTTTAGGGTCAAAATTAGGGTTTAGGGTTTGAAATAGGGATTTGAGTTTAAATTTGGGTTTTGGTCAAAATTAGGGTTCTGGGTTTAAATTATGGTTTTGGGTCAAAATTAGGTTTTTGGGTCAAGATTGTGGTTTATGGTCAAAAATATGTTTTAGGGTTTGTATTAGTTATTTGAGTTAATAATATGGTTTCGGGTAAACATTTTGGGTTTCGGGTCAAAATTAGGGTTTTGGGACAAATTTAGGGTTTAGGGTCAAAATCAGGCTTTAAGGTTAGAATTAGGGTTTTGTGACAAAATTTGGGTTTAGGGTTTGAAATATGGTTTTGACTTTAAAATATGGGTTTGGGTCAAAAATAAAAAAATAGGGTTAGAATTATGGTTTTGGGTCAAAATTAGGGTTTAGGGTTTGAATTAGGTTTTGAGTTAAAAATAATGTTTTGGGTCAAAATAGGGTTTGAATTAAGGTTTGAGTTAAAATTAGGGTTTCAGATCAAAATTAGGGTTTTGGTCAAATTTAGGGTTTAGGGTCAAAATTGGAGTTTTTATTAGGTTTGTCAAATTAGGATTGCTAAAATTAGGGTTTTGAGTTAAAATTTGGGTATTGGGTACAAATTAGGTTTCAGTTAAAATTAGAGTTTAGGGTTTGAATTAAGGTTTTGAGTTAAAAATGGGGTTTTGGGTCAAAAATAGGATTAGAATTAAGGGTTTGGTTTAACATTAGGTTTCGGTCAAAATTAGGGTTGAGTCGATTTAGGTTTAGGTCAAAATTAGGGTTTAGGGTTTGAAATAGGATTTGAGTTTAAATTTGGGTTTGGTCAAAATTAGGTTCTGGGTTTAAATTATGGTTTTGGGGTCAAAATTAGGTTTTTGGGTCAAGATTTAGGTTTAGGGTCAAAATTAGGGTTTAGGGTTTGAATTAGGGTTTTGAGTTAAAAATAGGGTTTGGGTCAACATTTTGGGTTTAGGGTCAAAATTAGGGTTTTGGGACAAATATAGGGTTTAGGGTCAAAATCAGGTTTAAGGTTAGAATTAGGGTTTGTGACAAAATTTGGGTTTAGGGTTTGAAATATGGTTTTGACTTTAAAATATGGGTTTGGGTCAAAAATAAAATAGGTTAGAATTATGGTTTTGGGTCAAAATTAGGTTTAGGGTTTGAATTAGGGTTTGAGTTAAAAATAGTGTTTTGGGTCAAAATAGGGTTTGAATTAGGGTTTTGAGTTAAAATTATGGTTTCGGATCAAAATTAGGGTCTGTGTCAAATTTAGGTTTAGGTCAAAATTGAGTTTTTTATTATGGTTTTGGGTCAAAATTAGGATTTGCGTTAAAATTAGGGTTTTGGGTTAAAATTTGGGTATTGGGTACAAATTAGGGTTTAGAGTTAAAATTAGAGTTTAGGGTTTGAATTAAGGTTTTGAGTTAAAAATGGGGTTTTGGGTCAAAAATAGGATTAGAATTAAGGTTTTGGTTTAACAATAGGTTCTGGTCAAAATTAGGGTCTGGGTCAGATTTAGGGTTTAGGGTCAAAATTAGGGTTTAGGGTTTGAAATAGGATTTGAGTTTAAAATAGGTTTTGGTCAAAATTAGGGGTTGTGTTAAAATTAGGGTTTAGGATCAAAATTAGGCTTTTGGGTCAAATTTTGGGTTTAGTGTCAAAGTTAGGGCTTTGGGTCAAAATTATGGTTTTAAGTTAAAATTAGGGTTTAGTATCAAAAATAGGGTTTAGGTTTTAATTAGGGTTTTTAGTTTAAAATAGGGTTTTGGGTCAAAATTAGGCTTTGAGGTTAAAATTTGGGTTTTGGGTTAAAATTTGGGTATTGGGTACAAATTAGGGTTTGGGTTAAAATTAGAGTTTAGGGTTTGAATTAAGGTTTTGAGTTAAAGATGGGGTTTTGGGTCAAAAATAGGATTAGAATTAAGGTTTTGGTTTAACATTAGGTTTTCGGTCAAAATTAGGTTTGGTCAATTTAGGTTTAGGGTCAAAATTAGGGTTTAGGGCTTGAAATAGGATTTGAGTTTAAAATAGGGTTTGGTCAAAATTAGGGTTCTGTGTTAAAATTAGGGTTTAGGATCAAAATTAGGCTTTTGGGTCAATTCTTGGGTTCATGGTTGAAATTAGGTTTAGGGTTTGAAATAGGGTTTTGTGTTTAAAATATTGGGTATAAAATAGGGTCCTAATTAGGGCTTTGGGTCAAATTTTGGGTTTAGTATATAAGTTAGGGTTTAGGGTTTAAAATAGGGTTTTAAGTTTAAAATAGGTTTTGGGTCAAAAATAGGGTATCGGGTTAAAATTAGGTTCTGGGTCAAAATTAGGGTTTAGGGTTTGAAATGGGGTTGAGTTTTAAATAGGGTTTTGGGTCAAAAATAGGGTTAGAATTAGGTGTTGGGTAAAATTACGGTTTGGGTCCAAATAAGGGTTCTGGGTCAAATTTAGGTTTAGGGTCCAAATTAGGGTTTAGGGTTTTGAGTTTAAAAGAGTTTTTGCGTCAAAAAAAGGGTAAGAATATGGTTTTAAGTCAAAATTTGGGTTTAGGATTTGAATTAGGGTTTTGAGTTAAAAATAGGGTTTGGGTCAAAATAGGGTTAGAATTAGGTTTTGGGTTAAAATTAGTGTTTTGGATCACAATTATGGTTTTGGGTCAAATTTTGGTCTTGGGTCCAAATTAGGGTTTTGGATCAAAATTAGAGTTTAGGGTTTGAATTAAGGTTTTGAGTTAAAAATAGGGTTTTGGGTCAAAAATAGGATTAGAATTAGGGTTTGGTTTCAAATTAGGGTTTACGGTCAAAATTAGGTTCTGAGTCGGATTTAGGGTTTAGGGTCAAAATTAGGGTTTAGGGTTTGAAATAGGGATTTGAGTTTAAATTTGGGTTTGGGTCAAAATTAGGTTCGGGTTTAAATTATGGTTTTGGGTCAAAATTAGGTTTTTGGGTCAAATTTGGTTTAGGGTCAAAATTAGGGTTTAGGGTTTGAATTAGGGTTTTGAGTTAAAAATAGGGTTTTGGTCAAAATTTAGGGTTTAGGGTCAAAATTAGGGTTTTGGGACAAATTTAGGGTTTAGGGTCAAAATCAGGCTTTAAGGTTAGAATTTGGGTTTCGTGACAAAATTAGGGTTTAGGGTTTGAAATATGGTTTTGACTTTAAAATATGGGTTTGGGTCAAAAATAAAATAGGGTTAGAATTATGGTTTTGGGTCAAAATTAGGGTTTAGGGTTTGAATTAGGGTTTTGAGTTAAAAATAGTGTTTTGGGTCAAAATAGGGTTTGAATTAGGGTTTTGAGTTAAAATTATGGTTTGGGATCAAAATTAGGGTTCTGTGTCAAATTTAGGGTTTAGGGTCAAAATTGGAGTTTTTTATTATGGGTTTGGGTCAAAATTAGGGATTTGCGTTAAAATTAGGGTTTTGGGTTAAAATTTGGGTATTGGGTAAAAATTAGGGTTTCGGGTTAAAATTAGAGTTTAGGGTTTGAATTAAGGTGTTGAGTTAAAAATGGGGTTTTGGGTCAAAAATAGGATTAGAATTAAGGTTTTGGTTTAACAATAGGGTTTCGGGTCAAAATTAGGGTTCTGGGTCAGATTTAGGGTTTAGGGTCAAAATTAGGTTTAGGGTTTGAAATAGGGATTTGAGTTTAAAATAGGTTTCGGGTCAAAATTAGGTTCTGTGTTAAAATTAGGTTTAGGATCAAAATTAGGCTTTTGGGTCAAATTTTGGGTTTAGGTCAAAATTAGGCTTTGGGTCAAAATTATGGTTTCAAGTTAAAATTAGGTTTAGTATCAAAAATAGGGTTTAGGGTTTTAATTAGGGTTTTCATTTAAAATAGGGTTTTGGGTCAAAATTAGGGCTTTACGGTTAAAATTTGGGTTTTGGGTTAAAATTTGGGTATTGGGTACAAATTAGGGTTTCAGGTTAAAATTAGAGTTTAGGGTTTGAATTAAGGTTTTGAGTTAAAGATGGGGTTTTGGGTCAAAAATAGGATTAGAATTAAGGTTTTGGTTTAACATTAGGGTTTCGGGTCAAAATTAGGGTTCTGGGTCAGATTTAGGATTTAGGGTCAAAATTAGGTTTAGGGTTTGAAATAGGGATTTGAGTTTAAAATAGGGTTCGGGTCAAAATTAGGGTTGTGTTAAAATTAGGTTTAGGATCAAAATTAGGCTTTTGGGTCAATTTTTGGGTTCATGGTTGAAATTAGGGTTTGGTTTGAAATAGGTTTTGTGTTTAAAATATTGGGTATAAAATAGGGTCCTAATTAGGGCTTTGGGTCAAATTTTGGGTTTAGTATATAAGTTAGGGTTTAGGGTTTTAAATAGGGTTTTAAGTTTAAAATAGGGTTTTGGGTCAAAAATAGGGCACTGGGTTAAAATTAGGTTCTCGGGTCAAAATTAGGGTTTAGGGTTTGAAATGGGGTTGAGTTTTAAATAGGGTTTTGGGTCAAAAATAGGGTTAGAATTAGGTGTTGGGTAAAATTAGTTGGGTCCAAATAAGGGTTCTGGGTCAAATTTAGGGTTTAGGGTCCAAATTAGGGTTTAGGGTTTTGAGTTTAAAAGAGTTTTGCGTCAAAAAAAGGGTAAGAATATGGTTTTAAGTCAAAATTTGGGTTTAGGATTTGAATTAGGGTTTTGAGTTAAAAATAGGGTTTTGGGTCAAAATAGGGTTAGAATTAGGGTTTTGGGTTAAAATTAGTGTTTCGGATCACAATTATGGTTTTGGGTCAAATTTTGGTCTTGGGTCCAAATTAGGGTTTTGGATCAAAATTAGAGTTTAGGGTTTGAATTAAGGTTTTGAGTTAAAAATAGGGTTTTGGGTCAAAAATAGGATTAGAATTAGGGGTTTGGTTTCAAATTAGGTTTTCTGGTCAAAATTAGGGTTCTGAGTCAGATTTAGGGTTTAGGGTCAAAATTAGGGTTTAGGGTTTGAAATAGGGATTTGAGTTTAAATTTGGGTTTCGGGTCAAAATTAGGGTTCTGGGTTTAAATTATGGTTTTGGGTCAAAATTAGGTTTTTGGGTCAAGATTTGGGTTTAGGGTCAAAATTAGGTTTAGGGTTTGAATTAGGGTTTTTAGTTAAAAATAGGGTTTCGGTCAAAATTTAGGGTTTCGGGTCAAAATTAGGGTTTTGGGACAAATTTAAGGTTTAGGGTCAAAATCAGGCTTTAAGGTTAGAATTAGGGTTTCGTGACAAAATTAGGGTTTAGGGTTTGAAATATGGTTTTGACTTTAAAATATGGGTTTGGGTCAAAAATAAAATAGGGTTAGAATTATGGTTTTGGGTCAAAATTAGGGTTTAGGGTTTGAATTAGGGTTTTGAGTTAAAAATAGTGTTTTGGGTCAAAATAGGGTTTGAATTAGGGTTTTGAGTTAAAATTATGGTTTCAGATCAAAATTAGGGTTCTGTGTCAAATTTAGGGTTTAGGGTCAAAATTGGAGTTTTTTATTATGGGTTTGGGTCAAAATTAGGGATTTGCGTTAAAATTAGGGTTTTGGGTTAAAATTTGGGTATTGGGTAAAAATTAGGGTTTCGGGTTAAAATTAGAGTTTAGGGTTTGAATTAAGGTGTTGAGTTAAAAATGGGGTTTTGGGTCAAAAATAGGATTAGAATTAAGGTTTTGGTTTAACAATAGGGTTTCGGGTCAAAATTAGGGTTCTGGGTCAGATTTAGGGTTTAGGGTCAAAATTAGGGTTTAGGGTTTGAAATAGGGATTTGAGTTTAAAATAGGGTTTCGGGTCAAAATTAGGGTTGTGTTAAAATTAGGGTTTAGGATCAAAATTAGGCTTTTGGGTCAAATTTTGGGTTTAGGGTCAAAATTAGGGCTTTGGGTCAAAATTATGGTTTCAGGTTAAAATTAAGGTTTAGTATCAAAAATAGGGTTTTGGGTTTTAATTTGGGTTTTCAGTTTAAAATAGGGTTTTGGGTCAAAATTAGGGCTTTGCGGTTAAAATTTGGGTTTTGGGTTAAAATTTGGGTATTGGGTACAAATTAGGGTTTCGGGTTAAAATTAGAGTTTAGGGTTTGAATTAAGGTTTTGAGTTAAAGATGGGGTTTTGGGTCAAAAATAGGATTAGAATTAAGGTTTTGGTTTAACATTAGGTTTCGGGTCAAAATTAGGTTTTGGGTCAGATTTAGGTTTAGGGTCAAAATTAGGGTTTAGGGTTTGAAATAGGATTTGAGTTTAAAATAGGGTTTCGGGTCAAAATTAGGGTCTGTGTTAAAATTAGGGTTTAGGATCAAAATTAGGCTTTTGGGTCAATTTTTGGGTTCATGGTTGAAATTAGGGTTTAGGGTTTGAAATAGGGTTTTGTGTTTAAAATATTGGGTATAAAATAGGGTCCTAATTAGGGCTTTGGGTCAAATTTTGGGTTTAGTATATAAGTTAGGGTTTAGGGTTTAAAATAAGGTTTTAAGTTTAAAATCGGGTTTTGGGTCAAAAATAGGGCACTGGGTTAAAATTAGGTTCTGGGTCAAAATTAGGGTTTAGGGTTTGAAATGGGGTTGAGTTTTAAATAGGTTTTGGGTCAAAAATAGGGTTAGAATTTGGGTTTTGGGTAAAATTACGGTTTGGGTCCAAATAAGGGTTCTGGGTCAAATTTAGGGTTTAGGGTCCAAATTAGGGTTTAGGGTTTTGAGTTTAAAAGAGTTTTGCGTCAAAAAAGGGTAAGAATATGGTTTTAAGTCAAAATTTGGGTTTAGGATTTGAATTAGGGTTTTGAGTTAAAAATAGGGTTTTGGGTCAAAATAGGGTTAGAATTAGGGTTTTGGGTTAAAATTAGTGTTTCGGATCACAATTATGGTTTTGGGTCAAATTTTGGTCTTGGGTCCAAATTAGGGTTTTGGATCAAAATTAGAGTTTAGGGTTTGAATTAAGGTTTTGAGTTAAAAATAGGGTTTTGGGTCAAAAATAGGATTAGAATTAGGGGTTTGGTTTCAAATTAGGGTTTCGGTCAAAATTAGGTTCTGAGTCAGATTTAGGGTTTAGGGTCAAAATTAGGGTTTAGGGTTTGAAATAGGGATTTGAGTTTAAATTTGGGTTTCGGGTCAAAATTAGGGTTCTGGGTTTAAATTATGGTTTTCGGTCAAAATTAGGTTTTTGGGTCAAATTTTGGGTTTAGGGTCAAAATTAGGGTTTAGGGTTTGAATTAGGGTTTTGAGTTAAAAATAGGGTTTCGGGTCAAAATTTAGGGTTTCGGGTCAAAATTAGGGTTTTGGGACAAATTTAGGGTTTAGGGTCAAAATCAGGCTTTAAGGTTAGAATTAGGGTTTCGTGACAAAATTAGGGTTTAGGGTTTGAAATATGGTTTTGACTTTAAAATATGGGTTTGGGTCAAAAATAAAATAGGGTTAGAATTATGGTTTTGGGTCAAAATTAGGGTTTAGGGTTTGAATTAGGGTTTTGAGTTAAAAATAGTGTTTTGGGTCAAAATAGGGTTTGAATTAGGGTTTTGAGTTAAAATTATGGTTTCAGATCAAAATTAGGGTTCTGTGTCAAATTTAGGGTTTAGGGTCAAAATTGGAGTTTTTTATTATGGTTTTGGGTCAAAATTAGGGATTTGCGTTAAAATTAGGGTTTTGGGTTAAAATTTGGGTATTGGGTAAAAATTAGGGTTTCGGGTTAAAATTAGAGTTTAGGGTTTGAATTAAGGTGTTGAGTTAAAAATGGGGTTTTGGGTCAAAAATAGGATTAGAATTAAGGTTTTGGTTTAACAATAGGGTTTCGGGTCAAAATTAGGGTTCTGGGTCAGATTTAGGGTTTAGGGTCAAAATTAGGGTTTAGGGTTTGAAATAGGGATTTGAGTTTAAAATAGGGTTTCGGGTCAAAATTAGGGTTCTGTGTTAAAATTAGGGTTTAGGATCAAAATTAGGCTTTTGGGTCAAATTTTGGGTTCATGGTCAAAATTAGGCTTTGGGTCAAAATTATGGTTTCAAGTTAAAATTTAGGTTTAGTATCAAAAATAGGGTTTAGGGTTTTAATTAGGGTTTTCATTTAAAATAGGGTTTTGGGTCAAAATTAGGCTTTTAGTGTTAAAATTTGGGTTTTGGGTTAAAATTTGGGTATTGGGTACAAATTAGGTTTTGGTTAAAATTAGAGTTTAGGGTTTGAATTAAGGTTTTGAGTTAAAGATGGGGTTTTGGGTCAAAAATAGGATTAGAATTAAGGTTTTGGTTTAACATTAGGTTTGGGTCAAAATTAGGGTTCGGGTCGATTTAGGGTGTCGGGTCAAAATTAGGGTTTAGGGTTTGAAATAGGGATTTGAGTTTAAAATAGGGTTACGGGTCAAAATTAGGGTTGTGTTAAAATTAGGGTTTAGGATCAAAATTAGGCTTTTGGGTCAATTTTTGGGTTCATGGTTGAAATTAGGGTTTAGGGTTTGAAATAGGGTTTTGTGTTTAAAATATTGGGTATAAAATAGGTCCTAATTAGGCTTTGGGTCAAATTTTGGGTTTAGTATATAAGTTAGGGTTTAGGGTTTTAAATAGGGTTTTAAGTTTAAAATAGGGTTTTGGGTCAAAAATAGGGCATCGGGTTAAAATTAGGTTCGGGTCAAAATTAGGGTTTAGGGTTTGAAATGGGGTTGAGTTTTAAATAGGGTTTTGGGTCAAAAATAGGGTTAGAATTAGGGTGTTGGGTAAAATTACGGTTTGGGTCCAAATAAGGGTTCTGGGTCAAATTTAGGGTTTAGGGTCCAAATTAGGGTTTAGGGTTTTGAGTTTAAAAGAGTTTTAAGCGCCAAAAAAGGGTAAGAATATGGTTTTAAGTCAAAATTTGGGTTTAGGATTTGAATTAGGGTTTTGAGTTAAAAATAGGGTTTTGGGTCAAAATAGGGTTAGAATTAGGGTTTTGGGTTAAAATTAGTGTTTCGGATCACAATTATGGTTTTGGGTCAAATTTTGGTCTTGGGTCCAAATTAGGGTTTTGGATCAAAATTAGAGTTTAGGGTTTGAATTAAGGTTTTGAGTTAAAAATAGGGTTTTGGGTCAAAAATAGGATTAGAATTAGGGGTTTGGTTTCAAATTAGGGTTTCGGGTCAAAATTAGGGTTCTGAGTCAGATTTAGGGTTTAGGGTCAAAATTAGGGTTTAGGGTTTGAAATAGGGATTTGAGTTTAAATTAGGGTTTCTGGTCAAAATTAGGGTTCTGGGGTTTAAATTATGGTTTTGGATCCAAATTAGGTTTTTTGGTCAAATTTTAGGTTTAGGGTCAAAATTAGTGTTTAGGGTTTGAATTAGGGTTTTGAGTTAAAAATAGGGTTTCGGGTCAAAATTTAGGGTTTTGGGACAAATTTAGGGTTTAGGGTCTAAATCAGGCTTTAAGGTTAGAATTAGGGTTTCGTGACAAAATTAGGGTTTAGGGTTTGAAATATGGTTTTGACTTTAAAATATGGGTTTGGGTCAAAAATAAAATAGGGTTAGAATTATGGTTTTGGGTCAAAATTAGGGTTTAGGGTTTGAATTAGGGTTTTGAGTTAAAAATAGTGTTTTGGGTCAAAATAGGGTTTGAATTAGGGTTTTGAGTTAAAATTATGGTTTCAGATCAAAATTAGGGTTCTGTGTCAAATTTAGGGTTTAGGGTCAAAATTGGAGTTTTTTATTATGGGTTTGGGTCAAAATTAGGGATTTGCGTTAAAATTAGGGTTTTGGGTTAAAATTTGGGTATTGGGTAAAAATTAGGGTTTCGGGTTAAAATTAGAGTTTAGGGTTTGAATTAAGGTGTTGAGTTAAAAATGGGGTTTTGGGTCAAAAATAGGATTAGAATTAAGGTTTTGGTTTAACAATAGGGTTTCGGGTCAAAATTAGGTTGGGTCGATTTAGGGTTTAGGGTCAAAATTAGGGTTTAGGGTTTGAAATAGGATTTGAGTTTAAAATAGGGTTTCGGTCAAAATTAGGTTCTGTGTTAAAATTAGGGTTTAGGATCAAAATTAGGCTTTTGGGTCAAATTTTGGGTTTAGGGTCAAAATTAGGGATTTGGGTCAAAATTATGGTTTAAGGATAAAAAAAAGGATGAGGATCAAAAATAGGGTTTTGGGTTTTATTTTGGGTTTTCAGTTTAATATAGGGTTTTGGGTCAAAATTAGGCTTTTATGTTAAAATTTGGGTTTTGGGTTAAAATTTGGGTATTGGGTACAAATTAGGGTTTCGGGTTAAAATTAGAGTTTAGGGTTTGAATTAAGGTTTTGAGTTAAAGATGGGGTTTTGGGTCAAAAATAGGATTAGAATTAAGGTTTTGGTTTAACATTAGGGTTTCGGGTCAAAATTAGGGTTCTGGGTCAGATTTAGGGTTTAGGGTCAAAATTAGGGTTTAGGGTTTGAAATAGGGATTTGAGTTTAAAATAGGGTTTCGGGTCAAAATTAGGGTTGTGTTAAAATTAGGGTTTAGGATCAAAATTAGGCTTTTGGGTCAATTTTTGGGTTCATGGTTGAAATTAGGGTTTAGGGTTTGAAATAGGGTTTTGTGTTTAAAATATTGGGTATAAAATAGGGTCCTAATTAGGGCTTTGGGTCAAATTTTGGGTTTAGTATATAAGTTAGGGTTTAGGGTTTAAAATAGGGTTTTAAGTTTAAAATCGGGTTTTGGGTCAAAAATAGGGCACTGGGTTAAAATTAGGGTTCTGGGTCAAAATTAGGGTTTAGGGTTTGAAATGGGGTTGAGTTTTAAATAGGGTTTTGGGTCAAAAATAGGGTTAGAATTAGGGTGTTGGGTCCAAATAAGGGTTCTGGGTCAAATTTAGGGTTTAGGGTCCAAATTAGGGTTTAGGGTTTTGAGTTTAAAAGGGTTTTGCGACAAAAAAAGGGTAAGAATATGGTTTTAAGTCAAAATTTGGGTTTAGGATTTGAATTAGGGTTTTGAGTTAAAAATAGGGTTTTGGGTCAAAATAGGGTTAGAATTAGGGTTTTGGGTTAAAATTAGTGTTTCGGATCACAATTATGGTTTTGGGTCAAATTTTGGTCTTGGGTCCAAATTAGGGTTTTGGATCAAAATTAGAGTTTAGGGTTTGAATTAAGGTTTTGAGTTAAAAATAGGGTTTTGGGTCAAAAATAGGATTAGAATTAGGGGTTTGGTTTCAAATTAGGGTTTCGGGTCAAAATTAGGGTTCTGAGTCAGATTTAGGGTTTAGGGTCAAAATTAGGGTTTAGGGTTTGAAATAGGGATTTGAGTTTAAATTTGGGTTTCGGGTCAAAATTAGGGTTCTGGGTTTAAATTATGGTTTTGGGTCAAAATTAGGTTTTTGGGTCAAGATTTGGGTTTAGGGTCAAAATTAGGGTTTAGGGTTTGAATTAGGGTTTTGAGTTAAAAATAGGGTTTCGGGTCAACATTTTGGGTTTCGGGTCAAAATTAGGGTTTTGGGACAAATTTAGGGTTTAGGGTCAAAATCAGGCTTTAAGGTTAGAATTAGGGTTTCGTGACAAAATTTGGGTTTAGGGTTTGAAATATGGTTTTGACTTTAAAATATGGGTTTGG